>JANEHU010001579.1:0-254220 GCA_027563435.1 Nasonovia ribisnigri
GTATACAGTGTATATATTTGATATACCTACTGGCTACTACTCATGCAAAAAAGTATAAAGTCATAGGAAAAAAATACTTTAGTAAAATCGATGGTAAAAAAGAGCCCGGTTTAATGGGTAGGGACGTCTATTGTTATAGGATACTTCCCAGTCTTCTGACAGTCTATATAGCCTCCCACGACAATATAGTTCACTATTATATTATATACTGCTATAGAAATTTTATCAACATAATACGCGTAATAATTAATATTTTAATATGGTTGATGTGTTAGTCTTGGTCGACAAGATGGATTTATGAATTTTGTGTATTAAGCTTATTACTATAAGGAGCAGTGGCGGCTCGTGGGTAAAATATTTGGTGGTGCACACAGTTATCTTTAAAGTAGATGGTAACATTGCAATAATGGCAAAAGTCTTTAAAAAAAATATATTAGTCGAATTCAAATTCATAATTGTTGAACGACAAAAAATAAAAATAGAAAATACGGATGGATTTAAGAAAATAATGACGATACGGCGTTATCGCTACAGATCAGCAACTAGGTATGTGCAGCTGCAGTTCCTGCACACCGATATCCCTTTTATCATACGTTATCCCCCACCACTCAACGACCGAACGTATTTTACACGGACCGACGGTGTTCTGCCTAACCTGCACACTACTAGTTGATGTGTATGTGTTACACAACTCGACTACATTTTAGGAGTATAATAATATTACTGCCGTAATGCCGTGTTTTAGCGAATAACAAAGTATGTTTTTAAAATGTACTATAGACTAAAATACAGTTGAACAGATATTGTATCAAAATCAAATTACATTTTTACAATCATATCGAATATATTAATCTATATATGGACTGCCACGCCTATGCACGAGCTGCCACTGCAGAGGAGCTATGTGTATTGCATGTATAATATTATAGATGCCTAGTAATAAGAATGCATAGCATTTATTTTTGAGTTAGTATTGACGACTACATTGTTATATTTATGCATTCATTTTTAAACTAAACTTATCTAAGTAGTTAGGAACATATATCGTTTGTTTTTCTTGAAAGACGAAAATAATTCTAAGGGAAAATATTTGACACAGACCATTAAATTGTAATCCTACAAATTTTTAAATGGTAATATTAAATTATTGTATATTATTGATGTATAATATTAGTTACGTTAATAGGCTATAATAGTATAATACTAGTATAAACCTATGTTAAATTTTAGGTATATGTAAAATTTTTATGAATTTCTAACTGAAAAATAATTCGCAAATTTTAGCTTTTTTAATGAATTTAGTCAAATATTGTATTTAATTTTCAAGAATTTTGTATGAAAATTGTATCAAACTACAAACAAAAAAAATCTAAATTTTCAAATGTTTATAAATATCACAAAAAGAGCAAAAATATTATTATTCCTAGAAAGTTTTATATAAATATTAAAAAAAACAATTCAAGTTCATTGTAAAACCAATGCATTCAACCATTAATATATTAATACTTACAGATATAATAACTACCAGCTATCTATTTGAAAAAAGATAATTTCCAATATGTAGTTATTTAAAATAAAAATTATGTTATATTAGGTATTAAAACAGCTAGACACCTACATATTTTTAATTTTATTAAAACTATTTAACATCGCTAAAACGTCTATGTAATGAAAATAACACCATTTGGTTTCTAAACTTTCTATTATATTGATTTTACATTTAAAAAAATACTTATTACAATTTACAAGTGCCTAACACAGTTTTAAATAAATTATTATTGATATAAAATTTAATATTTAGTATACCATTTTTTAAATGCCAAGTCATTATTCTAAGTTCATCGATCAACATATATAAGCAATTATGAAGAATTATGTGTTAAAAAAAACTGCATTTTAACGAACAATTACATCATTGGTTCCAGTAGGAGAATAAATTTTAATTTTTAAATCTTGAATTAGAACTTTTTCTTATCTTAAGTAATTTATTTATGCTATATTATTTTCATTGTAGAAGCACTTATTTGATTTTTACAAATGCCAAGTCATTTTGTTAGACTTAAGAGTTACGACGTTATTACGTTAGTAATGCTAAAATGTTGGAAAACTTACAAAAGTTGATTAAAGTTGGATATTTTTGTTTATATAATAAAATATATATGTATATTATCTTTTTAACATAACAATTTTATTCAACATAGAATCTTAATTATCTGAGTTTTGAAATTATCTAAACTTAAACACAACTAAGTTCTTCTTGTACTTAATTGTTAATTACTTTATTTAATAGTGATTTTATTGTAGAAATGTATTTTTTAAAAATCAGTACACAAATATATAAATAAAAAAAAAATTAAATATGTAAAATTATTATTTGAAAATAACTAGTTTTGATCTAGGAGTGGTGGATTCTTGTTTTGTTTTTTCCAACTTGGGTATTTGTGGGATAGTATCGAGATCGCACAATGGAACATGTTTATGAATCTTTACTCTAGGCTTCGATTCGTCTATCTTTATTACTACTGGACGTCTGATCGACGCCGTTTTAGTCTTAATAAATTCTCTGTGTATATCGTGTAGAGGTAGATCCGGGCATCTTTCGTCATGCAGTTTCCTCTTGCCTTTTTTACCTCGTATGTCACGTTGCTGTCTCAGCAATTCTAGTTTGTCCCATATTGCTGGTGACCGTAAACTTGAATTGACGCCGTCCTTCAAAACCTGAATCGTGGTGAATGACGCTTCCCGTTGGATGTCCTGAGGTATCTTAAATTGTAAAACGTTTACCGGGCGGGATTTTGATATGTGTGGCCATGTCATTCCTAAAAATGTAATATATATTAAATACATTTAATTATTTGACATTTATATATCGTCTAACAACGGAAATAATTTTGAACTCGGTTTGTTGGACATGGAACTAGATTCTAAACAATAAATTTCTCTGATTTGAATTGTTTTAACTTGTAATCTTCTGCACACGCACAGCACATGTTTTTAAGTGAAAAAGCCGAGAACTTCTATTTTAGGTACTGTTCGGCGGAGCGATGAATGCATTGGTTTCGTAATAAATTATGTGTGTGTTTTTTATGAGTCTGCAGTATCATATTTTGTAAACAATAAATAGCCTCAATATCTTTAACTTTGCGGGTGGTCTATGCCCCCTATGGTAATAAAATTGAACTAGTATAATACATTTTTAATTGGAGGGGATTGTGGAAAAAGTTAAAAGAGTGAATTCCTTGTAGGTAAAAATAATCGGGAAAAACAAAAAACAAATTAGAGAAAACGGGAACTTTTATGCAATACAAGATTTGAACCAAATATTCATAAATAAAAATTTGCTGTATAATGTACATGGAATGAATTCCAAAATATTTTGGCTCTTTTGTGCTACCAATTTAATGGTAGGTATTTTTAGGTATTTTAAATTTTCGTTTTTTTTTCCGATTTGTATTTATTGTTACTTGAACGTATAAAATCTATACAATTTAATCCAAAGTAATTTAATCCTCATAAGGCGTATTGTTCTTATTGTTATAAAAAAAATATCCAAAATACACAGTCAAATGTTTTTATAAGCATTTAAAGTTAAAATGTTTACGAAATTTGTCAAAACATGAAAAACCGTAAGTATACGAGTACGTAGTTAAGTGTACTCGTGCTTATGCGCCTTTAAAATAGTATACCATAGTATTGTATTTAAAAATTCATATAATTTTTACTTTTTGCACCATAAGTTTGATAATGTAATAGAATACGACGCACCTATTCCTCATAAGTTTTTAATACTATAAATTAAAAAAAGTTTAACGTAAAGCTACTTAAACTTTGTAAGAGTGATTAAAGTACGAACTTAGACCAAATTGAAGAACTATTGTCTATTTATACGAACAATATAAATTTTTCCTACAGTGATTTTTGTTATATTTTTTAATTTAAAAAATTAACAAAAACTAGAAACAACTTGAAACATTCCACATTCACTTAAATTGCTAAAGTTATTTCTGTATCATATATCTGGAAATTATTCCCTCGTAATGTGTAATCAAAATATTCATACATAACAGTATAAACTATAAATTCAATTTTTAAATATTGTCTAGACTCTAGGTCAAAAAATTTGAAATGTAATTCAAGATATCCCACAAACAAGTTGATTTTTCAACTACCTATTTAAAAATATGTACAGTATTTTTTGTAAGTGTTTGAAGTTTAACTGTTCGACAAAATTTGTCAAAACCATAAAAATGTATAAATTAGTTTGTAGTTAAAAGTGTAAAAAATTATTAATTTTAAGAATTAAGGATTGAAAATTAATCATTTATAGCTAATATTTAAAGGTACTAACTAGGTAAAACTCACTATAAAAAGTCACCCTCAATGTTTAAAATTGAACCATTTTCACAATCATATAATATAGTAAAAAAAAGGTAGGACAGTGGTTACAGCTCTAAGTAACTTATTATTATTATTATTATTGTTATTCCCCATTTAAATACCTATCTAATTTGGTCCAACTTTGAACTTTAAATATTTATTAAAAAACTATATTTATATAATTTTTAGATTTTTTGGTTACAGTATGACTTTTGAAAACTTTGTTTCAAATTTTCAATCCTTAGATTTAAAATTTTATAACTATAAAATAATTTTTAAATTTTTGATGATTTTTGTGTAAATTTGAACGTTAAATTATTATAAAAAAAAAAGTGCATACCCGTGTTTTATATTTTTGAACTGTTAAATTAGAACTTTCAAGAAACATTACGTTCAATTTTTAAGTTTTTTGTTATAGCAAAAACTATTTACAAACAATAATTAAAAAAAATGGAATATTTCTCATGACTATAGTTAGTTCAAAAAGAGAAAAAATATTTTCAAAATTTTATCACGAATGGAATGAAAGTTAATATTAGTATTTTATGGACATTTCGAGTTTCTATAAAGTTATTTGTTTTTGAATTACAATAAAATATCAAAAGTCGATTAATGGGAAATCGTTAATTTACTGGTAAATATCTAATGTCACGGTTGTAAACATGATGAATTCATACACTTACAAAAAGTTAATGTTATTTTCTAGTAAACTTTTTTATTTTGTCAAAAATACAAAGACTTATGATCAATTTTTGTATACATTTTTAAATGTAAGTTATAAAAAAAAATTTTTTAGCGATTTTGTTGAATTTCGTCTAAATTCATACTTCAAATAATAATAAAAAATTATTGTGCATTTACACTCAACTTTTTTTTTTAACTACACCTATTAATAACTTATGAAGAACTTTGTATAACATTTTCAAGATTTCTGATTGAGTGAAAAATTATTTATCAACAACAATTGAAAAAAACTAAAAAAAAAAAATCAAAATTTTCCCATTGTTATAAATAACTCAAAAAGAGTTGAAATATTTTGTAAATTATATTATGTATGAAAAATGGTCATTAAGTTTTAAACATTTTGTGAAAATTTAAAGTATCTACGGTTATTAGTTTTTGAGTTAACCAAAATCTAGCTTGTACCTCCCAAATACCAACGTGATGCATTTTTCTACCAGAAAAGATATTGAAGTAGAAAATCTGAGATTTTTACTACCTAAAATAGTGATGACAAGCAGAAAAACAAAAACACACATCATTGTAAAATCAATACATTCCTTCGCTCTGGTCAGTAGGTATCTAAAAAGAAAAAAACTCTGCTGGAGACTGGTAAAATAATAAAATAGTTATGTGATATAGCGTTAAGCAGGTATTATAACTATTTTTAATTAATATAAGTTAGTAACGATATTTGAAATGTTTAAGTAAAATAATGATTTATCCTAAACGATTATTGTTTTTTCTTTGTAATTCAAAATATGTAAATTGAGGAGACTTAAAACATTCAAATAGGTATTTCATAAATTATCGTATTCTTTACATAGGTACTGATATTTTCATAATATTTACATTCATTTTTGGCTACTCATAATTTAAAACTTATCCATTAGGGAATAAAAAATAATGTTAACTGAAACTGAGGCCTCGTTACTTACATAAATATAGGATCCTACTCCTTGCCACGCCGCCCCCAGTATATATATTTATAAGGTCTAAGGTCTTCTCCAGCGATATAATATTTAACTGATCCCTCCCTAGTCCCTATTCACGTTAAAGTACTAATCATATTGTAAAATTTACTACGATGCACTTACCTAAAGTTCCTACGTAATGACCAGCCAACGTCCACATACGAATCATCTTGTCCACACTGCTACTGACTATAAGCTCTAGTTTTTCGATGTATTCGATGTGACTGATACGCTGCCAGTGTGCTCTGTACGAACTGACCAATAATGGGCCATTCATGTTCTTCGAGGCGGCACGCTCGGCTCGACCCATGAAGAACATATTTATTAAGTACGGAAAACGCAGTCTAAGAGATGTCATGTCCACGCTGTAGATAACGTGTCTCGGCTGTCCAAAGTTGGCCATCAACCACGTCTTGATGTAACCGCTTTCAAAGCTTGTGATCAAGTATTCGCTCTTATGGTCAGACACCATCGAAGTGACGTAATCATCAGCAATGTGTATAGCCACGAACTGGCTAACGTATTTGGGAACTTTGTACGTGCACCATATCTGCACCACGCCATTACGTGTGGCCACGAGTAAGGTTCCGACGTTTGATTCTTCTGGCCGAGACCGCAGGAAGTGTGTGGCGACCGCCGCGTAATGCTCACGGGGCGTGTGCTTAATATCCAATCTCTTGAGCTTTTCTTCCCTGGTTTCCAAGCCACCAGTTTCCCCTATTCGGCTGCCAACGTACGATATGGAACTCATCTGGCTCTTGCTCGCTACCGTAGAAGCCATCTGACTTTTGCTCGCTGATGATGAGTTCCTAGACTTTCGTGTGTCTGGTCTCATACGGGCCTTGTATTTTTTGATCAGCTGCCCTGTCTCCAGCCGCCAGAAACCCATTACGCCCGCCTGGGATGTGGTCACAAACAGCGACGGTAGCTTGACGCACGCGCTCAACACCGCTTCTTCGTGACTGGACAGCCACACTTTTCCTTTGGACAGTAACAGTGGGTCATTGAATTCGGTAACCCGCCGATCTAAGCCGGTCACCAGTATCTGTGCCACAGAGTTTGAACAAAATTATATAATATACTCGCTGCTAATTACAATATTATTTCTACGTTGTTATTTATGGCTTAAACGGACAATTTACTTGGTTAAAATTTTATTTTATAGTTTTGAAATATAGGTGGCGAACTGATTTACCGATATATTTATTAGTGAAGTTTGCACGCAAATTTGGGAAATATTTGAGAGGGGCATGAGTCATTTTGAATAATCTACTCTGTATTACAAATGTTTACCAATATAACGTTCAAGAAAACAAATCTAATTTGTATAACTTTTATTTTACTATGATATATAATATACACCTTATCGGGCAACCAGAAAACTTCGGATATCCGGCCGCCGGACGGGATCCGCAGTTGGTTCAGACATACGCCTGTGTTTGGGTCCCACATGTGAACGCTACCGTTCACCGCACCGGTGACGAGCAACCCACCAGATGGATCGAAGTTGGCGGCTGTGATTTCGACCGGCAGAACCTCGCAGTATACCTCCTCGGTGTGAGCCATAGACCATTTGATGATCACGTCACCGGTGCGCAAGTTCCACACGGAGATGGATGAGTCGGTGGTGGATACGGATATCAATACCTGGTACAACGCGTTGTACAGCGTCCTGACGACGGCCGTGTCGTGTGACTTATCGTCGTGGGGGCGAGACACCTCCTGGTCGGTCACCATCGGTCTGGTACACTCGACGGTCAAGAACGACTTATAATCTCTGCTCACGCACATGATGGTCTGATCGAAATTGTTGAAGTGCATCAATGCGAACGGCCATTGTTGACTGTTGTTCGGTACCGCAGCCACTGTAAGCCCGGTAAACGTCAACAGGCACGTGGTCCTGCGCAGGTCCCACACCTTGATCACACACTCCGTGGACACTGAGTACAGGTGTCCGTTGACCGTGTTGTGAGAGACGCGCTTTACGCCCCAACTGTGGCCCAACAGCGCGGTGCAGTCCACGGGGCCCAACACTGGGCGGGTGACGTCCCACAGCCTCACGGACCGGTCCATACTGCCAGTGGCCAAGTGCGTGTCACGGATCGCGCACACGCAAGAGAATCCCATCACGTTTGACGTGTAACGGATGGACGGAAAGGTGGGCGTCGGCTGCGGCGGTGATGTCCGTGACGGCGATGACCGCGACGAACGACCGCGGGCTTCGCATTGCTCCGGCATCATGAGACATTGGGCCATCGATTTGCGATTCGACATCGACACAGCTGCGAACGATCTGCCATTGTTGTAGAACACAACTTGTTCGACCGGCTTGGAGTGCAGCCCCCGATATTTGTACGCGCGGATCGGTGGTGGACGTTTGGCCGACGGTTTCGTGGTAGGCGGCGTTGGCGGCGTCCTGATCACGAGCTGTTCGAAATGGTACGTCGGTGTCTCGTCCGCGTCGCCTGACTTGTCTTTGAAAGGGTTCCACTTTTCGGTCGATATGAACTCGAGCACGCTCACGCCTCCGTGTCCGTCGCCGATGGCTATCTTGGACGAACCGATCTTCTTGCGTTCGCAGTACGTATGGACGTACGCGAGATGAGTGGCCAACGTGCATGCCCACAACTCTACGATGAGGCACAGCTTGAACTGGCCCGACGACATGTCGTAGAACAGCAGTTGGCCGCCCACCACCGACAAGCAAATGACGCTGAACTCCGGCACCCCCACTAAACCGTTGACCACGATCGGTGATAAAGTCTGTTGTATTATAATATAATATAATGTATGTCGTGTGAATTGTGGTTACAGAAAACGATATAAATTTAAGATTCGTGAAAAAACACTGATTGTGATCTTGGGACTTGATCGTTATTCCCGGGAGTAATGCAATGGAATTCGAGCTTGGAAATGTGTGAGTACTTCGATGCGTTGTAAAATGTATTCAAAAATATATTCTATCCATCTTGAATGGGTAAAATAATTTTTTTTTTTTTTTATAGATAATAAATTAAAAACCCGACAAATATACTTTCTATAATAATATGGTACCTAAATGCAAAATAATTAATGCATGAATATAAAAAGAAAATCATTTTTCCCTAGGATCAACATTGTGATACAGGTAACACATGACTTTTTAGTATAAAAATTATAATATAGAATAACCCTTCCACCGCTGATCAGAGATAAATATTATAAATAGTTATATTAGCATTGGCGTACCCAGGGTTGGACTTGGAGTCTCAGGGCTTTTATGCAGTTATCAAAGTAGGGCCCCTTTTTGGTATTTTATATTATAATTATTATTTGAATTTCATTCCTACTACGCATGAAACAGAAGCGGGGGTAGGATGCAGGCATGCAGCCCACGGACCACCCGTTGCTAATTACTGATCAATAAATTGTTTAGTGACTCACACAATTTCTTATTCCACCAGATGAGTGACGACGTAATGGGTCAGTAAATAAAAAAAAAATGAATCAACCTTCCAGAATAGAATACAATATTATTGATACAAATCAAAACTAAAATCAGTCTAAAATGAGTGTACGTTGTGTCGGCCGCGACACGTTAATTTAAACTTTTTATTTTACTCGGTTACTAAAAAGGGCAAAAATAATTTTATTAATCATGTTTTCCCCAAGATTATAAGATTATAATTGTCTTATGATAAATCGGTAACATTAAATTAGTTAAGTTAGCCAACATTATTTTATTTATTTGTGCATATACCCTATATACCCCTATATACCGCACGCACCCTGGAATTTAAGTATAAAAGTACCGCCAATCCCGTATTTGAAAAAAAATTATAGTTATAATTAAAACTTTCATTTGGTATGTTTTTATATTTTAATGTATTCCTGGCAATTTAAAATGATAACGATCTATTGGCGATTGAGGAAAAACGAGCTTACAATATGTTCCCTGTGCATTTTTCTCGGTTCTTAAGCACTTAACTACCTATATAAATAATTTACATATATATATACGTGTACTGCTGAATATATATTACCGAAACAGCTTGGTGTGTACTTTTCCATTGCATGTCTGGTCTGTAACGAACAACTTTCCCTGATTGACTAGCAGCTATGTATTCAGGCTCGTCGGGTTCTTTTTGAGATTGTTTTATCTTGTTCGGTAAGAACGCAATATCTATGTACTGAATCAAGCCGTTTTCTCCGTATTCGATCAATTTGTTTGGTAATAATTTGGGCATTAATTTTGATAGTTCACTGTCGTCGTTTGATAAAAATATATTATATTTACGCTTTATTTCAAATTCCGATGCTAAATAAGTAACGAATTGTAAAAAGTTGACGGTCCCCTTTTTTTTTATATCTATTTTAGAGAACATTGCGTGGAATTTTTTATTTGACAAAACTATATTGTATGGTTTCAAAATATCATATAATTGGTTTTCTTTTACATTCCCATTAACGTATTTCAGAAAGCTTTGTCGTATATCACTCAATACAGTCTCGTTAACGTTTTTTATTAAATTATTCAAATATATTTTCATTCCATTAATATCTTCTATGTTTTCATCGCTTTCATCATCACTGATATCCTTGACGCAATAATAAAATATATCAAATTAGCCATTAGGTACTTATTTAAAATGTATTAGGTATAAATTAAACTCATCGAAGTCTTAAAAAAAGTAACACCAAATTAATAAATGTAAGAAAAATGTATAAAATAATATCTAGATATTAAGACAAAATTATCATAATATAAATGAACCATTATTACTGGACTATGTAACAATTAATATGGTAATAAATGTTCTTTTGGTGGCATTTTTATCGATAGAGAAAAATTTAGAAAAAGAAGGGTTTGAAAAAAATATTTTTAGTTTATTAGTCTGTAAACAAAGATTTCTTTTACATTTGTTGAGAAGCACATTTTCTTCATAATCAATGTTAACCTAACAATGTAATGAAAAAGGGGCTCGAGTATTATACCTAAGTCGGTTGCCATGGAATTAAGTATTTCACTATATTATTAAACATAGGTAACAAGAATATACCTGCACATAAATAACACATATAAATTGTACCTTTATATTTTGATTGTTTTAGTCACACTAATTAAAAACAAATACAACTAATGATATCTTCACTATGTAAGTAGGCACGAAATTACGTTGAATTAATTAACTTTTATTAGTGGTCGCTGCACGCATTTGGAGCATTTCTAAGGTGCACCAAAATTGTTTAAAAACTAGATCTACTGTGGAACACAGTTATATTTGCGACAAAACATTTTTTTAAATTGTTATGTGTTTGTGTGCAAAAGTGTTACAAATTTGAAATTTCCTTAAAATGTGTAATACATTGTCACCATCTTATGAAATGAAAACCTATTTAAATTAAAAGTCATCCTGTAAAAATATTTAAAATATTATTCATAGGTTAATTGTGGTGAAATAATTAATATTATATATAACTTATGTTATTTAAATTATGACATCTATGAGCGTATTTGTATATAGGTAGGTATAAAGTGTATAATTTTATATTTCTACTTTATACACTTTCTAGTTAGATTTTACTTAGTGTTCATCCCGTCACACACACCCATACCAAACAAATAAATATCTTACCATTATGTCTTTTCTTGTTAAAATAATACGTATATACTGACTTCAAGCTCTAAGCTAAGTTTAAATAATTAAGTATACTTTCATGAGTTATAATTAACGAATATCAATTATGTAAAAATCAAAAATATTTAGGGACCTATATTTTCAATGGTTGCTTAGCATTTTATTTATAATATGGATTATTAAATGTTGTATTAATATTGAGCTAGGTGTTTTTAAAACAGTTACCCCCTGTGAAAAAAGTCTGAACACACCTAGATAGGTATAGGTAGGTAGGTACCTACTAATTAAATTGTATACCTAATATATAGATGGCTAAATTTAAGTATTTAACTACCATGGTCTGTAGTAATTTGTTTTAAAGCGATAATAATATATAACTTAGTTTTTGTTGAACTGTTATGCAACAACATTAGGTGCTACTTTATGGCAGGTACTCCTGCTTATATAGTATGATAAAATTATGATGATATAACATTTTTAAAAATGTGGGCAATTATGTATTGCTCTGGACCGTAATGGTCGTGTTGTAAGTATATAGTCAAATCGGACATTTTACTAAATGCCTAGGCAAACGTAACATTAAAATCGTCAATCGTTTCATATGGATACTGATCAGTTTTAAAGACGGTTGAGATGTAATTTAATTATAAAATAGTGATTTCACCGAGGTAAGGTACGTTTTCCCCAGCGACTGGACGCGGCGTCTAGCGTCACTACCGGCCCGGACATAGGTCTATGACGCGTTTTGCACTATTCCACTGTTTGACGCTGCAGGAAGCCGTACCTGGACTATACGTCTTTTCAAATCCTTTTAATATACAAATTATTTGTTTATATTTAGTTTACATACCTTATTGTATCGTTTTCACACGATTTGTCCACTTAAGAAAATGCTTTACTCAAATTGTAGCTATATAATATATTATTAAAAAGCAGTTTAAATATTTCAATATCATATATTATTATGATAATCAAATTAAAATTTAATTTAATGTCACTTGAATCTTGATTGGATATTTAAAATAAAACTAATTTATAATTTATGTCTATTATAGACATGTATAGACAGATTAACTTAATAGGTATAGGTACCTACCTACTATATGTTATTATTATTATAGAGGCAAAATACGTAAAATTAAAATTCATGTTCATAGATTTTATAATCCGTAAAAGTAATTTCTGAAACTAAATGGAAAAGCCAAGTACAACATTTTGTTTAAGAAAATTCCAAATAATTGGTAGGTGAAATTTTAAAATAGATAAATAATTTTAAATTGTTCTGTATATTATTTGTCTTTAATTCATCTGGTACTTGAATTAACTATTTAAACGATTGTTATCTAAAATTATAATTTATTATTAAGTAATGTAATGTAAAAGAACAGGAAAATTTCAAATATTATTAATTCAGCTATTTTTCAAACTTAAAGATCTCTGAGTATAAAAAAAACTTAAAACAATATGCACGAATCACAATTCACAAATAAGCTAAAAATATTTTCACTTAAATTCCCGTCTTCATTTTCATTTTCAGTACCACTTGACACCGACACACCGTATATGTATGTATCTATATGTATATAGTGTTAAAAATGACGAAATATTTTTCTGTAAAATATTTTGCTTTCTATGTGGCCTCGTTTTTACTGCTGATATCTCTACAAAACTAACAACGTTATCTTAGCTACCTTAGCTGACGACACAGCTACACTATGAGCGAATATGGATATTAATACACCTTTTCTGCAACACCATGGCAACTTTATTGAAACAGGATCTAGAAACAAGTGGTTAAAAATCCATGCAAATAAATCGGTTTGAGTTACCTTCTCCCTCCGTCCGGAGAATGCGCCCAGAAATCATATTTAATAACATAAATAATTTTGAACACTTTGATCTTTGTCTTTGATATGAGTTGAGATTAGCATAATCAACTTTCGATCTGCACTCATCATTATCCATACCTAATACAGCGTATTACCTATTTAGGTCTATGGTTTGAAGTTTAATGGAGATACGACGACCTATATGCGGCAGTTTTATCAAACGTTAAATAATTATATTTTATAACTTAACTTTTTGATGATAAAACAATTGCGTTATGCACGAAAATTTAAATCTGACTTAAAGTTGTTTTGTTGTATAATGTCGGTAATGTACCTAGGAACCTTCGTATATATAACAAATCAAAAAGTTTCTAAAGTAAAAATAAAACATATTTCGCACGCAATCAAAAACCTCTTTCACTTCTTTATTCTTTGGCTACATTTATTGCATTTTTTGAAGCCTTCGACATGCTAGAAGAGTAGACTCACACAATTATTGCCGGTAATCAGATTTCTACCTACCTACAACCTACCTATTTTATAACAATATAAAATAATGTATAAAATGGGTTAGTGAAATATTTGTGACGATTCGAACGCACGATAAGACATTGTTCACCATTTACTACCAAGTGATCAGTTATACCTACTTGTATCCATCTTTTTTTTTATTGATCTAAAAAACTATAGTTAGGTATTTTACAGATATTATACTTATATGAATCGAATTACATTAAAGGTAGGTAATCAGTATTGGACGACATTATTATTGAAAGACTAATAATTTAATAGTACCTAACTAAGATCTAATGGAATAAGTTTTTCATTTTTATATTGTGTTGTACAGGTATGTTGTTTTGAATAAGACTATAATGTTGGTGTTGTCCTTAGTTTCTGGTCCCAATGCAGGGCCAAGGGTTGTATCCATTCATCTAACTATCCATCATCTGTCTATCTGTCTATTTATTTATCTATTTATCTATATAATATATATTCAAATTCATATGGAAACAATTTTATATAAATAACACACCACAATAATAAACAAGTTAACATACACGTCTACGTATAGTTGAAGACATTAAAACATTTTTGTTCAGTAAGATTACATTTCATAGGTACCAGCTACTTAGGTGTAAATATCTAATATACAGTACACACTTACTTTTTTATTAAAAAAATAATTTCTGATGGAAATTTTACTATATCATTCCAAAAATAACTCTTATCTAATTGAAAAAAAATTAAAAACCTCCAATCAAGAACGTGAAAAAAATAATTGTATACTATATTTATTAGTAAAATAAAAATGTAATAGGTACACGTGACTTTTTTTGAATTTCGAAGATAATAATGTTTTATATTAACCTTTAGTACATAACTTATTTCTTATCTAATTTACGTAACACATGTTATGTTCACAAATAATTGCTTCCGGTACATTCATTTATAATATAATAAATGAATAACTCAACATTTAACTGAAATTAATATTATATTATATTACGCACCTCGGTAGTACGACGTGTGTTCGGCCGGTAATAAATGTTTTTTTTTTTTTTTAATTTGACGCACTCAATCAATTACTATTCTGTTGTCTAATAATCAATACCCGTTGTAATTATTCGTGCTTTAAAATCTTCCATCGGGCTCGTTCGTTTAAATCATATAATTATACACAACACTACAACAGTACAACATCACCTCGATAACGCTTTACCTTTGTTGTTTGTTTATTCCATTAACTGTAATCATCTTAATAGTATGCTACGACGATGTTCATAAAAAAATAACGTTATAAAATACCCGTGAAATTATTAGGAACAAAACTCCCGTTGAAAATATTATCACACGGAAAGTTTGTTCGGTTTTAATAAGATTAAAACGGTGAAACAATTAGGTGAGTCTGAATAAAAAATCTAGAATCTCCTTAAATTAAGTTATAAAGGGATTAAAACGTTGATAGTAAATTGTAATATATTATACGTTCACAAAGTGTGATAATTCATATAGGTACCTATAAATTTATATTGTACATGGCACTTGTGGTGACTTTGTACATATTATATTGTTGCATATTAATTAAAGTGGTATATACCTACTTTAGAATGTCAAGTTATTTATTCATTGAATTTCGAAATTAGATATAGTTAATATGAATGTCATTAATCATACTATTATAGATTTATAGAGAAAATGTATTATTGAATACCTAATTACGTATCATAATAATTAATAATATTTTAATAATAATTAAAGGTTTAAATTACATTCGCACAATGACTTTAGTTATAGACTTGTAGTAGTTTAATTAATGTCACATTGTCGGATTTAAAATTGTTCGAAGGTACGATCAATTAAATTCATAACTCTTAAACTGACTATATAATGCTTATCCCCATTATATAAGTTTAAAGCTTTATGTTCCAATATAGTGTTGAATACATATAATGTGGTATTATTTCGAATGTTTAAAACTGAATAAAAATATTTAATATTTATCGCTTTTTTTTATTTTTAGATGGGCATGTACCTAACCTACTTGAATGTAGGTAACATATTTATTGAAAATGGTACGATCGTAACATCGCGTGACTTCAGATCTTTATAACTTTAGTTGAAATAATTCAATTGTGTTATACATTTATATAATATGACCTATTATTTTATGAGATTTACAAAATACTGCCATTGTACTTTTTTTATTTTTAAATTATTGACATGCCATGACAAAATAAAATTTGTTGAAAAATGACAGTTAGAACGTATTATAGGTACATAATAATATAATCAATCGTGTCCTCACCACTCGAATAGGTACACAATATGTGTTGTAAATAAATAAATAATAATAAACTTCAAAAATTACCTAGGTACCTACCTACTTAATTTAATATTTTCAATGTTATTGTTTATTACAGTGTTAAAATAATTATGAATTGTGATATTTGCTTTATTAGATATTTTAATTTATGGTTAGAGATATGTATTCAATATTACCACTAGGATCTAATATCTTCTATTTTTTTATATAGGTGAAATCCTATTGAAATGAGTAACAATTAAAAACTGTATGGCATTACCTAGAATATAATTGTAAAATTAGACTGAGTTATACTTGTAGCAGGTGGCAGGTACTAAGAAATCTTACTTACTTGCAGTTACCAACCGGTAGTCAATGGTAATTTTCGGGTTATTCAAAAGTTTTGATAAGTAGTAATTTATAATACTCGATAAGTACGTGAAAAAGTATTGTATAAAAAAATTATAAAATATGGTTTCATTTTTATATAACATTTTCCATTGTAAATACCCATACGAACTATATAAGAATAGGCGTTTTTGTAAATTTTCATAATACACACATTTTATTATATTACACAAACACATAATAATAAATAAGATTGATTATGCATAATATGTTTTTTTACCTATATTTTAGGTAGTCTTGTTAACATTTTTAAATAATTTATATAAATAAATATAATAAATATAATTAGGTCAATAATTAGTTAGGTACATAATATTTAATTAAAATTATCGGATACCGTGGTCTTAAACTCGTTCATAACTGATAAATTATTATCACAGCCATCGAAAAAACATCAAAGCTTAGGTAATACATCAAAAACTATTTATATTAAAAGATCAAAAACAAAAAATGTCACAAAGTTAAATTTTTTATCATCAAAAACAATGTAAATAGGTACTGTTAAAAATTATTAGTCGTTACACACGCTTTATTATTTAGTAGGTACCTACTACCGAGGTCTACCAGTAACGAATTTCGTATTACACAAATATGGGTCGATATGCTACACCCGACTCGGTAGTATCTATAATATATTATTAATACGATATGTGCCAACAATAAGAAGAAAAAAAAAATTTAAGCATTGAACATTTGAACTATAATGAAATGTATTTGGCAATCTAGATAAGAACCTACGAAAAAAATAAGCAAAAAAGACTAAACAGGAAATACAACGACATAATATGTGTTTTAAAACGACAAAAACGTGGTCGACCAACTACCTACAAAGATATAATAATGAAATATATGTAATAGCTGTAATGCTCAATCTCTATGCAAAATAATGAAATCGTTATGGTATTGGGTAAAGGTATTTGAGTGCTACAAACTCCAGTATGACAGACCAAAAAAAGGACGAAAATAAATCATTTTTCATCTTATTACTGGAGCACCATTAGATATTGTTAGTGTTCTAGCTAGCGTTGTACAATAAAAGTACAATAAAGCTACAACGGTCACCCTGATATTATTTTATTGACAATACAACGAAGTAATTTTTAATTGAGTTTATTTTTATTGCCTTCAATTTTTTTATTCAAAATTACGAAAATTGTTTAATAATAATTGTTGTTTAGTTAACTAAGTGATCATTTACTTTTATACATATTTATATGTAAAAACGCCTGTAGATATAGTATACTGAACTATTAGTAACTTATTACTTATTATATGGTACTTAATCTATACTTATTCTTGTTATTTTTTTTTACTATGATATAATAAACATACAAGGAAATAAATAATTTTTTGGATTTTATTTACACATAAAACTTTTATATGTTCCTAACTATTTTTAACAATAACAATTTTAAATCACTTTAACCTTATAAAAATAAATGTACTAGATGATTCAATATTACGATTTATTTTACAATCAATTTCACTCAACATAATAGTAACAAGACCGGATTACTTTTTTTTCTGTAAATAAATATTAATATTTCACTTATTTCACTTACTTTCACTTATAATTTATAATATAATATATTAAAATATTATTTCCTAATTATTAATCTCTGTGATCGTTTAAAGTAAAATTATTTTTGTTCGTTGGCAATTTGACTCGTTGGTTGACTTTCATCGATGTTTTCGGAATATCCATTATTTTCACTGTCAGCATTTTGTTCATATGATTCTATATATTCTGTTTTTTGTGTTGGGTAACTATTGTTCTCATAATCATGTTGTTGCTGCTCATAATTTTCGACGTTTGGATCCGTATAATAAGCTGCATTTGAGTCTTGATTGTTATCAACATAACCGTCATACTGTTCTTTTGGGACAGTATCGTCATAATTATTTGTATTGCCTTCTTGATAATAGTAACCGTCATTTGTGTGCTGATCACCTGTGTATGTTTCCTGTTGAGAATTTTCGTCATATTGGTCTTCAGGATGCCTTTCTGTGTTAACATTAGAGTTATTCTCATAATAATAATTGTCTTGCTCTCCATTGACATAATTTCCTTGATGCTCCTGATAGTGGTGATCGACTTGATTTTCATTTGTACTTTCCTTTGGATGATTTTGATAATAATAATCGTCATGGGCCATATTTTGTTCAGCTACGTACTCTCCTTGGTGATCAGATTCGGTGTATTGATTTTCTGGTTGTGCTTTTGGGTCACCATTAGAATAGTTTTGATAATAATAGTCATCGTGAGCCGGTGGTTGATCAACGTAATTTCCCTGATAGTTAGGGTCAACATAATGTTGATCCCCTTGTTGCTCTTTTATGTCATCTCTATCATGGTTTTGATAGTAATAATCGTCGTGCTCAGGGTGCTCACCTGTGTATTCCCCTTCTACGGCTGGCTTGGAATATTGATTTTCTGGTTGTTCTTGTTGGTCAACATTAGAATAATTTTGATAGTAATAATCATCATTAGGGTGTGGTTTTTCGACATCTTTTTCTTGAGAATCGGGATTTTCGTAATGGTTTTCTGTTAGATTTTCTTTTTTGTCATCTGTGGGGTTTTGATAATAATACTCATCGTGTACATTGTTTTTGTCATCAAATTCGTTTTGTTGAATGTGTTCAATGTTGTTGTTTATTACGACTTCTTTGTTACCGTCAACGACCTCGTCGGTATAAGAGTGTTCGTCGTTAGCAACATGTTCCGGTTGTGTCTCATGCTCATGAATTGAGTGTTCTTTTATGTCGTCGTCATCAGGATGATCTTGGTAATAATTTGTGTTATTCGTAAGATCGTTATTCGAAATATCATGCAATGGTTCTTGATCTTTTTGAATTATTTTGAAATCAGAACTAACTTCTGTTACGGTATTAGTAATATCTATTTCATTGGTCGAATCATTAACAACATTATATGGTTGAATAGTTACAGAATTGTTTTGTTTTTCATCCACACTATCATTTTTATTAATGAATTGTTGTTGGTGATTAGTTTCATATTTGTTCATATTACTATTACCATTACTATGATCGACTATGGGTGAATTAATTCTATTTTTAGACGATACATTTGTACCATTTTTGTTATTATATTCATTCTCTAATTTATTATCCACTCCATTCGAACTTGTTGTATTACCATGAGTATTTTCCTTTTTCAACTTTTGTTCGCCCTTGTAACTTTCTCTGCGTTCAGTGCTATTTAAATTATTATTGATATTTATACTATTTTCTGTGTGATCTTGATAACCAAAATCTGTTTTTTCTGTTGTCTTTATCAATTTTTTTTTGCTATTTTCATTACTATCACGTCTGAGATCACGGTATGTATTTTCACTTGACATGTCGTTGGGCATAACATTGCTTTTATCATCTTGTGTCTTCGGATAAATCTGAATATCTTTATTATTATCATAATTTGTTCTATCGTTATTATAAGAAAGTACGTTTTTTTCTGGCAAACTCGAATCATTTGCTTGAAAATTATTTTTCAAATTTATATATTTATCAGATTCAAAAGAATTTCCAATTGAAGCTAACTTTTCTTGTTTACTTAAAGATTGTCTTCTTGAGCTTACATTTGTATGACTTGGTGAAACCTTTTGTTTGCTTATTGAAACTGAGTAATCATCTTTTGGCAATAACGATGTTCGACGCTTATCATCGAGTTTCGCATTTGATTCTTTTCTTCCCAAAACTAATTTATGGTCTTTCGTGTTATAATTTGCATTAGTATTTTCTTCAATTGAATTTGTATGATTAGGTAGATCAATATGTTCACTACCGAGATCAAAACTTATTCGTTTTGGAAAAGTCGAAGGGGTTTCAGTTTTTTTTTTATATATTATTGATTCAGAGTAATGATCATTGTCTTTGTGTGGTTGAATATATTCGTCATCTACAGATCTTCTTTCTGGTGACGTCAGTATTGAGTTTTTTTTATACGCACTTTCTTTGTTTTCTTCGTTTTTTCTATTGCGTGCCCGGTAATCTAATCCTAATGGTGAACGTGTTCTGAATGTTTCATCTCCTTGATGTTTAATCTTTAATGGTTTGAAATCGGTGTAATAGGTGGATTTTTCATAACTTGGAATTGTATACTTTTCAATACGTTCTTTGTGTGGGTTCCATACATAATCTCGGATTTTTTTTTCAAGTAAACTGCTGGAATTTTCTAAATGAGTTCTATCACACGAAATATCTCGATGATATACGGGTGAACATGGTCTTGTTATACTAGAATACAGTCGTTGCCCCAAATGAGATTCATAATAATAATCACTATCATCATGACCATTATAAATATTACTATCATTTGTTGGATAATATCTTGTACGATGTTCAGGTGTATACGGCTGAATATTTGATTTACCAATGCGATAATCATTTGTACTTCGGTAACCGTAATCGATCATTGAATAAGATGGTTCTCGTTCAATAACTCTCACTGGTTTGGGATACCGTGTTGGCCAATAAGGAACTTCTTCTTTTGGATATTGCTTAATAGGTTTTCGTCTATAAAATCTCTCAGTAGTGTGTCGAGGATATTGAGCTATAGGTTTTGATGTAGGAAAATAATATACTTGGTATTCTTGAGTATCCGGTGTTTGAAAGTTCATGGTTTTTCCATATTTTTTAGAATTGATTGGCATATAATATGTATTATTCTGGTCATCATATACCGTGGAAAAGTCATGAACTCGGGGCTTATAGTTAGTATTGTAACTGCTATAATCATTCGATAAATACATATCATTTGTATTTAAGTTAGATTTTTTTTTATGTTGTCTAAAACCCAAATCATCATCAAACACTAAATACTTGTATTTGTTATTAAAATCTATATTCTTATGATATTTATCAGTATTGAATGTGTTTGATAATAATTTAGGTTTATCCATTACACCTAGATATTTTAGTCGATTATGAATAGCTGATCCATCCAAAAGCGAATTTTGTTCTTTTATCGTTTCATCAAGTGTTAGTTTTATTAGTCTGACATAATTGTCGCAACGCTCCTAAAATAATAAAAAAATCAAATTATTCATTTTAATAGTATTTAATTATTAGGCAGGTATCAAATATTTACTATAACCAGTATAGCCTTAAAACAATGGAACTATAATAAGATATAATACATAATAGATTTATAGTTATTATTAAATTTCAAATTATAATACTAATAAATTATAACCGATATTTTTGTAATAACAGCTCAGGAATAATAATAACCCAATCAGTTTTGTGAGTGTTGTAGTTTACGTAATTGCATAATAAATAATTTAGTTGATTAAACTATTCTGTTTCACTAATCTTACATAAACTAATAATTAATTCATTCTAACTTATATTGCTTCAATGTATTAAATGAAATAGTTACAATATAAAATTAAGAAAAGTAAATATATCTGTGTTTGAAATATTATAAGTTTATCATATTGAGGTAATTTTTAAATACCTGGGTTATTTAAATATGCAACTATGACAGATATTACTGAGTTGGTAATTTTGAAAAAAAACAACTAAATTGATTATATGTATGAATTATGAATATAATATTATGTAAATAAACTTTTTTTCATTGAAAATGTAACGTCGATGTAATATACCTACTCGCATATAATATATGAAAATGTATTACCCTTAAACATCGCATTCTATCGATTTTCTCGGCCATCATACTGAAATTTCTCTGAACTCCATCCATTTAGAAATGTGAAATATTTATGAACTGTCTTCTGTATGAACTGTAGCAGTACTAAAACATTTTAAATAAAACATGTTTATCGTAATTAATAATGCCATAAATAGTTTAGTCAAAAGTCAAATAAGCTATAAAAAAAAATTATCTTCAATATAATGTATACCTACCTAATAAAAAATACTTATATATATATAATTTATATATATATAGGTACCTACTTAATATATTAATAATTACAGAAAAATGTCAATACTTCATATACCTACGTGAAGAAACCAAACATAATATTAAAGCCATCAATGTTCAAAGTTAAGAAAAAAAAACATTTAATTTCGTTAACTATAGATATGAACGTAGGTTTAGGTATTAATTAATTATTACAAATTTAAAATATCATGATGACTTTACTATAGAGTATTACGGTGAATTGAGTAAAGGTTTTACTCATTTATTTATATTGTAGTATATTTTATATAATAATACAAGCTTCACCCGAGTGTAAAATATTTGTGTATCACCACATACTTCCCCATTACCGTTTATGATACATTGAGTAGAATAATATTTTAATAGGTACCTTAGAATTTATAGACCTAGCAAGGAGTATCATGCATTTTAATTATTAACTTCATAAAATTGTTTGAACTAATCGAAATAATTTATCTTAGAATACTAATTGTTTCAACAACATACGTCAATTTTATTGTATATATTTCATAGATTTCTAAAATGTGTATTGTGCATTATTTATTACAGATTAAAATAGTTATATAAATTAAATCACTATTCTGTCATAACTAATTATTATAAGTAAACTTTTAACAGTAAACAAAATAAACAAGATATCTATACCTTAAACTAAGTTAGAACTTAGATTTACGACTATTTTTAAATTGTGAATATTGTTACCACTCATAACTGATTAACGTAGTAAATACGTATTTTTCAAACATGTCAAGTAAAAAGAGTGGGCATCAATTTAAAAAAATAAGACAATTTACTCAAAATATTATTAAGTCTTAGTGATTTATTATTAATAATGTTAATATTCGTATATATCTGAATACAATATTATTATAAAGCTTTATATTATTTTAATCGTTATTAAAATAATTTCTAAAAAAATAAAAGTTGTATTTTTTAGTATAGTGGGTAATGTAGAATTATTTTTTTTTTGATGATGGATTATTTTTTTTTCTAGTTGCAGGGCACCATTGTTGTAATACCTAAGGGCGAAAAAATGATAAGTCCGCCTGGCAGTGTCATATTATTCATCATTGCAATGTTTCAACTTTTTAAATGAAAGAGAATTAAAGCGCAAAATCTGAGAGAAAATAATATTAGATTTGTAAATGGATTAATGTAATAATTAGCTACATTTTACAATAATATGAGGAATAAGTGAATATTGTAGGTACCTATATAAAGATTTTTATTTATAAATATGATCTACCTACAGAGTATTTAGATAAATATTTTCGCATTTTTTATTTTCAAACGGACAAAATTCGTAAAAATCACAAATATTTTCAAATGATTTTATAGTTAAGAATTCCTAAAGTTAAAACGTATAACAAGGTAGGTACTTATACATTTTTCTTACAGAAACTAAAGTTAAAATTATGAGGAAATTGGATTATTCAAACGTCAAATATTTTATTTGACTATTTACGTTATTTTGCTGTAAGTATAGGACCTACTTAATTTAAAAAAGATAAATCAAAAAAACTTAAAATATTCCAAAATTGTTATTACTTATATATAATCATTTTATAAACATATAGTTAAATTTTAAAAACATTTAAGCTAATTTTAACTAACCTAAGAAAGTAAAATATTTAAAGTATTTTTTTTTTTTTACCACCTAGCTAAGTCACTGCAAATACAAATTTAAGTTGTGTTAAATAACTAAATATTTTGTTATAAAATATTAAAATGTATACTATTAACCTATTTACTTCAACCTTTACCGTGGTAGGTAAGGCAATAGAAAAATAACTTACCTATGATACATTAGTAGGTATTAATATATTATAATATCCTGCAAAATAGAGGCCGACACCTTCTATAGTATACAAAGGTGCCATTTTGGGGGGACTTCGAAGGTATTAAATTTAGACCCTCCAAAAATGTGTATTTTAATTTATGCTTTAAATCTTTTATTTATTATCTAATCTGCTAATATAGTGAACATTGTTTGAAGACATTATTTTATAAAGTTTAAACAACGATTCATTATTTATTTGTTTTCCATAGTTGACAATTAGATTTCCAGAACATAATATAGGTTTAATAATAGTATAACAAATTAGTAATTACAAGATATTACTGATAACATTTCAATTTGTCTAGAATATATAGACTACAGTCGATACTCCATGTCTCCATACCTAGTAGCCTTTTTTTTTATAAACATTTTCAATTTCGAATTGACGGCTGCAATTATAATATAATAAGTATAAGTATACAAGTACCTAAACGTTTTAATTTGTTTTAGTAAAAAATGTTTTCATTTTAGTAATATTTAGATGTATAACATTACTATAATATGTAGGTACATTAAATGTAGGAAAGTGAGTGAGTAGAAAATGTATGGGTATTATTGTTATACAATATTACATACAGTAATGTAATTTAAAGTTTTTTTAACATGGGGTGTGGGGGCAGAGCCACCCATGGGTCTGTTTTATTTAAATATGTAAAGCCCCCAGTCAAAAACTAAAATTGCAACTATGATAGACTCTATAGTCTATACACAAAATCGTATTTCATATTACACAATGATTTAACATTGAACTAAAATTTATCACGGCAATTTTAGTAATTTATTATAGTAACTATACTATAAATACTGTTATTATCTTTAAGTGCTTCAACAATGAACAATAAAAACAAATATTAAAAAAATGTGAGATTACGAGAATATAATCAAGATCATTGATTAACAATATTTCTTCATATAAATATGTAAGTGTAAAATAAAAACTAATGGTCTATGAACTATGAAGCCAAAGTTATAAATGTATTAATAATACAAAATAATAGAACCGGAAAAGTCGTCATCGCTCTGCTGTATAGTAGGTCTCGATTTTCAAGTATTCCTCATTTCTATAAGTAGGTCACTGTAATCGATGTGTTAAATCTGAACTAAATAATGATAACATTCCGTGTATACGAAAAACGATTCTAAACGCGAAGCCGGTGTGTCAGCTTATCATTCTACAGATATTGTATTATATTTTTATATTGCTATCTTTTTTTTTATATATCAGTAGTATATGGTAGATTGAACCCATTCTTACAAAAACAAATCACATAGATACCAATGTAACATAGTATTAAAATAATATTCCAAATAATATTACGTTTTAGCTATAAAAAAAAATAGCTAGGTATGTATACAATGGTATAAGTCAATACCGACGTATCGTAGAATGGTGTGAATAAAACTAAAAGGTTAAAACTACCTGATTTAAATATTTTTTAAATATAATTGTGTATATTTTATTGGTGAATGTAATAACTCCCTACCTCCATCACAAGCTATTAGCTTACAGGAGGTAGGTAATCAAAACTGTACCTATTTGTAATTCTGTTTAATTTGTAACCAAATTTGTATATTGTAAAAAATAAAAAAATAAAAAAAAAAAATAGTAAATAATAATTAATAAATATTAACAACCGTCTAGTGGATCAAGTAGCAACAAGTCTTTACAATAATAATATTTTATGATTGACAACCAAAATAATTTAAATTATTAAATTTCGCTTAAAATTTAAATATCCAATTTCATCAAAATTTTAACTTGAAATATTCATAGGTAATAAAAATTTGTGCAATTATTTATTTGAGATTTTTAGGTTTCTGTACGAAAAACTTATAAGGTAGGTAAGTATACCTATGAGGTTATGTAAGAACCGACTCTTGTATAAAATGTTTGAGCCTTATAGCTATAAAATCAAACATTTCATAAGTTTTTTTTGTTGACAAATTTTGAATTAAAAGTGCTGATAAAAAAAATGTGCGTATTTCCTTTTCTAGTATTTTGTATTTAATTTTTTTAGACTTGCTGTAAAATATCAAAAAATGACAAATTACAGTTCAAATAGTTAAGTAGGAAATTTATTTTTAGAAAAATAAAAATAAATATCAAAACATATATTTTAGCAAAATGTAATAATTAGGTGCGGGTTGTTATGGGTTAGTAAAAACTAAATAGGTTAGTTAAAAATTGTGTCATACATATAAATATTTATTAAGAAAAAATGTGTGCAATTTCAAATAAACGTGAATGTTTTACTTAACACACTTTTGGAATTAAAATCTTATAGTTATAACATGCATTTTTTGCATACAAAAATTGAGTTGACCAGTTACAAGTCACAAGTTGGTAAATGGTAAGTCCAAACAAAAACATGGTTGGACACACACCTCATTAAGCTCATTTGTACATTTAAAATAATAATGGGCCATAATAATATAGCCATACATTATTATTGATACGTTATAGGTACACGTTTTAAAACTTAAAATGTTTGTTAGAAGAAATGACCTATAAACTATTACAAAATTCGCAAAAAGTGCACTAAAAATTATTTTTAAAACCATATTAATTGAATTATTATATAAACGTACCTCCTAATTTTGTTTCGTTCTTTGAATTTATTATTTAATATACCTATAATGTAATATTTGGATTGGGCTATTACAGGTTACACTGTTACAGTTATAGCCTTATAGTCTTAATAATAAGACGTGTACCTACATCAAATGTTATCAAAAATGACGTGGTAAACCAGTTGAGAAAATTAGACCTCATTATATGGTACAAAAATGTACAGGTTTTAATGAGCTTTACAATATTTAAAATACTTGTTGTTTTACAGGTAGGTAGTAGAATTTATATAGATGACATAAAAGTAGATCAATTGAAAAAAAAAGAAATGCCCACGAAATTCGAAGTTTCCTATCCTCACCAGAGTACACGTACGTACATAATATTATTATATATTTATATTATTATACATTATTACATAGTAGTATAGTACATAATATACACGTCGCACGTAATTCGATAATAACTCTCGGAAGGGGTGGGAAGCTAAAATATATTTTTTTGTAAGGCCACGGTTTTTTTAAAAACATTTTGGGCTGATTATAATTGTGTTTAGGGGGAAATCAACTACCCCAAGTCCTCCTTAGTTACGCCGGTGAATTATTAACTATACTTATTAATATATATAGGGACAAGGATGAAATAACAACGTTTTCATAAGAAGGCACAAAAGTAATTGCTGTTTTGTCGATACAAAAGTATTATGTCATATTAATGTATATGATATCGTATCGATATAATACGACGCAAAAAAAAATCAGACGCGATGTATAGTTATAAATTATAATGACATAACTTATTTTAATTAATAACAATATATTAATGAAATGCATACGGTTCAACCGCAGTAACAATAGACGAACACATAGTTTCTAGTTTCAACCATTCAATCAAATAGGATATATTATATTCTACAGTGCCCACTTTACCTACATATTATGTCTATTCTGGTGTGATGTATAGTTGTAGAGTGCTGCATGCACTCGGGCCTCGGCGATCAATATCGTAACGATTCGTAATGTGATTCAAAGGCCCTCGACCGACGGATAGGTTAGAAACAGCGTACTCGTATCTAGTGGTTAAAGTAAAGGATACCCAGAATGCACTACCTACCTATTTTTTTTTTTTTTAGTCAACCGTTTTCAACAATTGCTTTTTTTTCCCGAAATAACTTATCCCTATGGAATTTGCAATGAAAACAATATTACAAAATATACAACTTCGACACTAAACGAAAATATATTTTCATGAAGAGAAAGAGACATGACGTATACCGGCTTACGAACCACTCTGACCACTGTCTCTATGACGGCTGTGCAGATTATCGGTCACCAAATGATGGCGACCTATAACCAACAAACTTTATGTGACTCGCGCAGACAAGATAATATACGTTTTGTCAATTATTATTTTTGATGCAGGTGGATCAAACGAGTTCCTCGCTCGTTGTTATTTTATTTTTTCCGTGTTACTTTCTTTGGATATATACATATTTTGTACATTCGATTTTTATGGTTCCATCCAAAAATATTATTCGGCGGGATCAATATCTGCAATGTCCCCCATATTCGTATATTCAGGCGGTGTATAATATTATATAAGTGCATCGTTCAAAATCAGTGTTTGGAAAGAACGTCGTTCATGAACGCACGTTCACGCGTTCACGTTCATATGTAGTGAACGATACGTGAACGTCACTCGTTTTTTGCTAATAGAACGTGAACGTGAACGACGTTTATATTTTTAATGAATTTGATCAATTTTTAAGACGTTCAATTTATTTACCATTTAACAAATATTATATTATGTATAAAATAATTAATTATATTATAATAATAATATTTTCATTTTTCCCATTATAATTCCTACAATATTTGTTTAATTGCAAAATATATAAATTAAATACGTGAAATTCCAGTGTCCCCGGCTAGAAATACAACAATAATGTTATGATTTCCATGAATTTGTAATAAACCTAATCGGTTTATCATGAATAGGTAAAGTGTATATCTATTATGGTATAATAGATATACGTTTATGGGTTTTTTATTTTTATATTGACTGCAGGCTAACGATTCATAAAAAAAAAAAATTAAATGAACGCGACCCAATGAACGCGTTCGTTTTTTAAAAGAACGTGAACGTGAACGCGTTCGTTTAAAAAAACACGAACGTGAACTTGAACGAGTTCCTTTTTTAACGACTGAACGTGAACGTGAACGAGTTCATTTTTTTAGTGAACGTTCCGAACACTGTTCAAAATACTATATTGACTATATCATGCACATAATACTGCAGTACTACCACTACTACCTGCTGTCAACTGATGTCTGATCGGCGGCTACAACACTACAATATCATTATCATAGGACGTACTGCTGCTGGTGCCGAGTGCTGGTAGAGAGGCTCCGAGTCGTAGACACCAATAATATTATGTCTCGTTACGATGCAGAAGGCGAGAGGATTAGGAACACTGACCGCCGGTGGAAGTTGCGTTGTCTTTTATTATCTCTATGATAACAACACGGGTATATCGTATATTATGATGATAACAATAATAATTGTGTTCAGGTGTAGTTGGCTGCGCCCGCGTTAAATTACTATTACTGAAACTGCAGATGTCAAACCGGAACCGACGTCCGTAAACCGAGGGATGACGCGCCTGCCGCCGCCGTCGAAGGCCTCCATTAAAACGTCAATATAATATAATACGGCGACAAAATCGTTGCACGCGAATAGTATAATATTTGATTTGGACGGATCGCGGAGATGGCAAGTCATGCGATATTTTCAGTGTTATTGTATCGAACACCCGCGATTTCCGTACGTAAATCGGACGCTGTCGGTGAAAATAATAATGTGTCGATGTGTCGTGTGCATACACGCGATGCACCGGGACACGTGTACGCTCGGAAAAGTACTGTCGTACTACTAATGCGATCGCGATCGTGTGCTCGGATTTTTAACGGCGGCAGTGGCCGTACACCGTGTCAACCGGTACGGTTTTGGGCGCGTCATAAATATTATAATATTGTTATGAGCTCGAAGACGACCTGTCGACTTCAGCAGTTGACGACGACGAAATTATCGTATTATTGTTATTATATTGCGCCGTACGCACATGATAATATTAGGTATATTATTATACGCGAATAGACGTAAACGCGACCATAGTGTTATGGGTACCTACCCGCTATTACGCATAAAATGACGCCCTCCCCTCTGCCACGGTTGTCGAAAGTTCACCTTGGCACGAGTTTCAGACTCTCTCTCTCTCGAAAAAAAAAAAAAAAACAACGAGAAAAAAACGTCAAAATAACACTACACGATAACGTATATCAATATACCTATCTAGGTACGTACTCTTCATCGCGATGCCACCGTATTGCGTATAGGTACATAATGTACCCTATTCCTATACATAATATTATACACGGGTAGGTAGGTGTGTAGTGTGCCGTGGTGTGTGTGTGTGTTGTTTGGTTTGATCTAGTTCTTTTTTTTTCATTTCCTCGCCAACCTATCGTCGGTGGTGGGGGGGTATGTATACGACTCATGGACACGCGACGTCGGGCGAGCTGGTCGTCGTTGCGCGCACGTAAACGTGAAAAACTTTTTGTGCATCGTCGTTTTATCATCGTTGTTATTATTGTTGTGCGGTGTGTACGCGTAACTGCGTAAGTATTATACAATGTGGGTTAGACGCCCGCCCCCCCCCCCAACCGGGGGGTTTTCGCGGGTTTTTATTACGTGTATATCGTGTTATTGTTATATATCTTCTTTTTACATGTCATTGGCGTGTTTTCGAAATAGTCTGCAATACCCATACGACGCGTCGTCATTTTTTTTGTGTTTTTTTTTTTTTTGTTTTGTACCTAAACGCGCATTATGTTTATGTATATATTTTATTTTTCGCAAAGCCCCGTGACTGTCACCGAACGCCGTAAACGGTGGATGGCGTGGCAAAGAGAGTATTTTCACGAGGCCTTACACTGTATTATTGCGCAGCCTTAAAATATCATGCGACGTATTGTGTCTCCGGTCGTTACGAGAGTGCGGGTCAAGTCCTGCTGTTGCCGTAGGCTGTTAGGTATGGGTGTAGTTGACATTATTGCGATCAAATATTCACATCACACGACGGTCCTCGACGCGTACGAACTTAAAACAATTTAAATCGAAAAACACGCGTATACGTACGCCGCAGCAGCTGCAGTTTGTAAAACGGGCCTTATGTTGTAACGTATAATCAAAGACTTCGGTATTCAGTATACTAGATAGGAATCTGGATTGGTATTATATACCTAACCAGCATATAGAATGAACGAAAGAAACCCTTAAAAAAATGTATCTCTACATATGTGGTGCTGAAGGAAAACGGAGAAAATTAAATGAAATTAAATGAAGACAAATGGGGCAGGCAAGTGGGAACTACTCTGCTGTAGTGATATACAGTATAACTATCGAATGGTTCGCTCTTCCCCTCCCCCCAAACTCGTCACTAAAGTAACATTCATTGTTAAATTATAATATATTTTTATTATTAGGTATACACTGTGTGTGAAATATATAACAAATAATAAAAAAGGTGTGCAAGTGTGTGTCGCTCTGCTGTAGGTGCCTAACTATTAAAATTAAATTAAAAAAACAGACTAATCCAACTTGTATATAGTTTCAATTCAGTATCGAGCACGGACACAGTAGACTAGTATCTATATCCGTGGTATCAAGCAACCATATTAAAGTCGATGGTAACGTACCTCAGACTTTTATACTGAGAAGTCTGTGTAGGGTACTAATGTGGTATCCTGCACGGGCTACGGCTGTAGACAGAATCTATTTGCATTCTACAGCTGTGGTGGTACCTATAGATTATTATAATATAAAATGTGGGCAAGTGGGTGTCGCTCTGCAGTACAGTAGGATACAAGTGGGTCACTGCAATGCTTAGTGTTAAATTTGAAGTCAATGATATTATAATATCGTTGTATACGAAAAACGATTCTGAGCGAAGACGGTCAGTCAACCTATATGATATAATATTACTAAGTATATTTGATGATATTATATTGTGAACAAAGTAAATTTATTTATGTATTTACGTGACTCTATTTTAAATTTTCAATCATTAGCTATAAAAGTTGAACATTTTATAAATTTTTAAATACATAATCATTTTTAAATTTTAAGTTTAACACATTTTATCAAAATTCGAACTTTAAATGATTATAAAAAAAATGTGTTTTTAGTATCTTTCAAATGCTATTGTAACAATATTTTAGGAGTCTTTTATTACATTTTCAAGCTTTTTTACCCAACAAATACAATTTAATCGACATTCATAGAAAAAAAAACTAAAAATATTGGAAACTGAATATGTTCAAAACAATTTTCTTCGTGTACTAATAATGCTCATATAAACATTCAGCCAAAATGTCATGAATCTACGGTTATTTTTTATAGAGTTACACTAAAAACTAAAATCAATTTCGTCGAAAATTGATTTAGCAGAAAAATTAACGTTTTTCCTTAATTTTAATATAAATTAAACGACATTTAAAATTAAAGTTTTAAAATGTAGCTACCATTAGCGGGACAAAAATTAATATGTGGGGGGGAGGCCTAAAAAAATGACCTAAAAATATTGAAAAATGCAAAATAAATTAGTATACTTTAAATCAAGGGAGCATGAAACGCATTTTTAGCTAAGATATCATTTTATAGGATCAAAAGGAAAAATTAAAAAAAGTCATCAACATTCTATCTCTAGTGTGAATAAACCATGGCATAAGATAATAAGATAATAGCTTAAATTTTAATCTTAATATGTAATTTGAAAATGTCATTGTGTATAGCACATTTTATAGTATACGTAAAAGTTTTAAGTACCTAACACAAATATTGTTGTTGATGCTAAAACAAATAGAAAAAGTCTTATGCTTAAAAATAGCTCAAGAAGAGTAAAATTATTTAAAAAATTTTATCGTGCATGGAAAATGGTCATATAAACATTTGGTAAAAATTTAAATATGGTTGTTACGATTATTCGTTTCACAACGACTACAAAAAAACAGAATCAGTTTTGCGTACAAATTCCACACACACTCATCGTTGCAAAATCAATACGTTCATCGCTCAGCTCAGAATCTAAAAATAAATGTTAGATACTTAGATTTAGTGGACGTCAGACAATTGGACGCAGTTTGTCGCATAAAATTAAAATTATATAAGAACATTTTGTAAGCACATGTATGAAGTAATATGCCATCAAAAAATACAAAAATGTTAGGTATATTATTAATTTATTTATACAATTTTAAATTGTGAGCAATGCCAGTCAATTTTTCATCGATTCAAAAGTTTTGTATACTACCAACTATTTACTATCTGTAATCTATATACAGGGTGATTCATTTAAAAGGGTAGGTAAACTCATTATTTCGGAAAGTATTAACTTATTTTGAATTTTTTTTTTTACTTTTAGATTTATGTTTTTCTAAAACCGTATAATATTTTAATTTTTTTTACTCTTATATTTATTGGTGAAACCACTATCAACTTTTGATTTTCAAATGGTAACATATAATAAAATGATCATGAATTAATAAAACCATTTTCTTTTATGAATTTACGCTTTAACATTTTTATTTTTCGTTGATTGGTTTGCGAGATACAACTCATCAAAGTATTGGTGGTTGAAGGAGGATTATTGCGGCATTCACTATTCTATTTTTTTTCAATTGTTAAGACCAGAAGCTAGTGATAAATTCGATATCGTTGAACCCAATGTAACAAAATAAATAAGAATTAATAAATGATAACTATTGTACTTTGAACTTTAATCATTTAGTAACTTATCGACTGATTTATTGGACATACCGAATTACCGAGGAATGATTAGTGAAAAACTGGAAATATATTATGAACAATATTTGCAGCGGTACCGACTATAACACCTCCTTCAACCACCAATACTTTGAGGAGCTGTATCTCGCAAACCAATCAATGAAAAATAAAAATGTTATTCCTCCTTGGAATGACCTGAAGGGCTGTATGTAAACTGCGGCAAAAAAAAATTTAACTTTATATAATCTGCGATAAATAACCGATAAGATTTATATACATTACACAAACTGAAGTAATTTATTTTATATACCTTCTATATATATATATATATATACTATATACTATATAGTACCTAAATCATATATACCTACCTATGTGTACCTATGTACGAATATCGTTGAATTAATACTATATAGTTAGTACCTGATTACAAGTGTTACAGTTGTCAGTAAGAATAGTTACAAGCTTAATATTTAATTCAAAGTGATGAAATTTACAGCAATGTTTAGCCAGAATAGCAAAGAATTAACAGTGTTAAACAATTTTAAATTCAAATTTAAATATGAATCAAAAATAAGTGGTAATAAAACATGGGAATAATGCGCTAACAAAACATTCAAGGCCAAATTAGTCTTCAACAAGGAAAAAACTCTCCAACAAAAAAAATCAGTTTTGAATCATAGTCATATGAATCAGATTCTACAATTGAACATCAAGCCGCAAGTAATAATATCAAACGAAAAATGTCTGAAAGCAATATAAACGAAATGTTATCTAAAATAATTATAAAAGAACTTCGTAGTTTAGGAAACGATACACAAATCACTGACTAATGATATTTCATATATTCGTAGAAATGTATATAATAAAAAAACTTAATATCACCCAAGGATATTAATGAAGTACATGAAGCTATAATAAATATGAACATTATGACTAACATAAAATATGAAAACTTTTTGCTGATTAATGATAAGGAAAAAAATATAATTATATTAAATTTACATGTCTCACAAATTTAGAATACTTATATTATATGTTCTATGGAAAAAGTTTTTATGGACGGAACATTCCAGTTCTGTACTAAATTGTTTTATCAGTTTTTTTGTACTGCATAGCTTTCAAAATGGTATATATATACGTCTCTGGTAATGCATTGCTTCCCAATAAACGTACATCGACTTAAGAATATTTATTTAATAAGTTATGTGATGCATGTTCAACCGAAGGATTTGTACTAAAGGATTTGTACCAAAATATATGTTCGTAATTGATTTTGAAATTGGAATACACGAAGCGGTACGCAGCACCTATATATGGCCAACCAGTATTATTCGAGTTTGTAATTTTCATCTCGGTCAAGTTTGGATTAGAAAATTACAAAAGAAGGATAATACAAAAAAGAAATAAAGCGACAACCCAAAAATACAAATTTATTAACGAACCAAGATATGCATTTTTGAAAAAATGTGTTTTAAGAATAAACGACAAAATGTGAAATAAATTAGATTTAGATAAATTATTTTTTTTAAATTTTTTTTTGATTATACGATGATTCTAATAACAATAATATTTTCCAATTTTAAAATTGGTTTTTACATTATTTTTATGCTTAAATACTCTAAGAGTCTCTATAGAGACTTCTATTGAGTATAATATATTATGGACACCATAAAAATTTAATAATACGTAAAGATAGCGTACAAACTACAAACGTTATCGATCATGAAGTTAAGCTACCGATAAAATACGTATAGCTTTCGTAACACGTATTATACCTAATTAAACGATAAACGTATATACATCGTATCGGATCGATCGTAGAAGGTATATATAAAATAAATTTCCGCAGTTTGTTTGTATCTTATCGGTTCTATCGCAGATTGTATAACATGTTAAAATTTTTTTTTTGCCGCAGTGTACATACTATCGAATTATAGAAAAAGGTTTATTTTGGCGCAGGTTACCATCTCCCGGTGAGGAAGCCCCAAGATAATGGATATGTACAGACTGTCGTATTACCCGTATCGTGTGACACGTAATAAATCTACCGTCGTCTCGTACGCTCTATAAGCTATAATGAGTAATGACTCTGTTAAAAATCAATCAGATTGATGGTATAAGCTAGACTGTGTTAATTTTACGGTCGTTCCTTCTAATTAAGAATGACTGTCGGAGAGATTTTATATAATATTGTACTGTAGTCTGTAGATACAATTCAGTTCAAGCAAACTATTTCTCGACTCAAAGTACGTATAATGTACCATTCCGTTCAAGAGGGGTAATACTGTAATAGAACTTCAAACACTGTTTTTGATCAGAAACCCTTTTATTGCTATTAATATTATGGAACATAAAATAATACACTTCTCAGTCCGTGCTACTGCAGCAGTCGTCGTCAACCGCCATAGACAAGTCCGGATTAAGGAGGGGGGAGGGAATGGCCCCTAGCAAACGACGGATATCGAACAATAGTGGGCCCCTGGCGGGTGGTACGTTTCCTATATAATATACGGATAGCGGATAAATTATTATTATTTGGCCTAGGGCCCAAAATTATCTTAATCCGGGCTTGGCCATAGATATCTACCTAATAAAAAAAGGATAGGCCATGCGTATTTCAAAAACATATCGGGTATCGTTTCTGAATGTGGAAGAGAGACGGCAAATATAAAATGTATATTTACCATCCGAATCGACAAAAAACAGGCCTATATAGCCTACTGGCTACTATACCGTTGCTCCAACGCTCTTGCGGAGTTTCACGACCACGGGGGGATTATTATTTTTATGTCGACTCAGCACATATTGCTCTGCTGGTCGGACTATCTCAATTCACTTAATTTTATATTCTGTGTTTTTTATATTATTTTTTTTTTTTGCGTCTGTGTACACGATAAGTACCTAGTTGAAATAATGCTTCGATTTTCAACTTCAGTATCTTGTTCGATGGGAAAGTGAATCTAGTTGATGCATTCGGGAGGTCATTTTTTAAAATTCTCAATAGTTTTCAAAAGCTCCAGGAAAAACAAACTAAAAATTAAGTAAAAACGGGAATTTTTACGCAAAATCGGTTTTTGACAAAATCGATTTTGGTTTTTAGTGTAACTCTAAAACTAATGACCGTAGATACATGCAATTTTTACTGGTTGTTCATATTAGCATTTTCTGTACACGATAAAATTTATGATTTTAACTATTTTGTTGTCATTTTATAGTATTAATTCAACTTACCGGCTACCGTATTAATAACAAGTAATAATAATATAAATATAATATAAAATATCCACACTGACAAACCGCCTCAGCTCAGAATCGTTTTTCGTATACAATGATAGGTATTATATCATTGAATTCAAATTTAATACCATCCATTATACAGTGACCCATTCGTAATCTACTGTACAGCATGGCGACATCCACTTACCCGCCCTTTGTTTTATGGCGACTTATTTAATATCAATAAAAGTTTAATTTTTACTGTCAATCAAATGTGTGCGGTTTTAAATATTATTTACCTTCCAAATTTTCATTTTTATCATGTAGACAATGTGTGCAGTATTGACCGGTGTAAAATGTCATGATATGGTGACTTAAAATGTGGGTGATTAATATTAACTTTTTCAACTTGTAAAATTGGTCAAAGTGGATCCAAAATTACATATTCTGTTTTATATTTTTGTAAAACCACTTTTAAGGAATATAATATTATGTCCTTAGAATAAATATTTAATAACAGAGAAACAACTCGCTTAAAGTTTGAATTAAGTAGGTACATCAACATTTTCAAAAAAATATTCACAAAATAGTTTTCGGTCACACGGTGAGGGGGGGGGGGGGTTCATTTGAAAAACAAAAGTTTGTATCGCTACAAAACATTCCTTAAGTAGGTAGTAGGTACAATAAAAGGGCGTCGTTCAAAACCGCACACTTACCATTCATAATTCATAACCGCACATTTTACACCGGTCAATACTGCACACATTGTCTACATGATAAAAACGAAAATTTGGAAGGTAAATAATATTCAAAATGCACACATTTGATTGACAGTAAAAATTAAACTTTTATTGATATTAAATAAATTGTCATAAAACAAAGGACGGGTAAGTGGATGTCCCTCTGTTGTACAGTAGGTCACTGTATAAAATGGTATTAAATTTAAATTACTTGTTTGATTTACTTGTTATTAATACGGTAGCCGGTAAGTTGAATTAATATTATAAAATAACAACAAAATAATTAAAATCGTTATTCTTGGTTATTTAATATGTAATTTCGTCCAAATTTGATCATAAAATTACTATAAAAAAAGAACTGTGTGTTTATATTTTTGAGTTTTTTTAGTTACAGAATAGCCTACTTACGTGGAACCTTGTTTTACATTTTAAATCCTTAGCTATAAAAGTTGAAAATGTTATCAATTTTTAACTACAAAAATATTTTTAAATTTAAAATTTGATAAATGTTGTCAAAAATTAAACTTTGAATGCTTATAAACAAAAATTGTGTAAACATTTTTAGTATTTTTCAACTATTATTGTAATGATTTATCAGGAACATTTTATTAAACTTTCAAGTTTTTTTACCAACAAATAAAATTTTATTGACATTTATAGAAAAAAAACTAAAAATATTGCAAACTCAATATACCGTAAACAGTTCAAAACAAATCAAAATATTTAAAAAATTTTATAATGTAAAGAAAATGCTAATATAAACATATGGTGTAAATTTCAAGTATCTACTGTTATTCGTTTTACAGCAAAATGAGAAAATCGCTACATGAGAAATCGAGATAATATCCAATTTTGGAAAAATATGAACTTCAAACACTCATAAAAATTTAATTTGACTTTCTTGTAAATATTTTTTTTTTTTAATAAAGGTAGACAAACTCACAAGTAATCTTGAATTACATTTTAAAATCTTAGATTTAAAAAGAAAATTTTTTATGAATTTTCTAACTCAAAATAATTTGCACATTTTCATGATTTTTACGTATTTTGACAAAATTTGAACTTTCAATGTATTATTATAAAAATATATTATTGATTTACGCTTTACTTTTTATTTAATTTCCACTAACAACAACTTACGAAGAACCTTGTATTAAATTTTCAAGTTTTTTTAATCAACAAATAAAATTTTATTGATATTCATAGATAATAAAATAAAAATATAAAAACTAAAAATATTGGAAGCTCAATATGCCCATTAACAGTTCAAAACAAATCAAAATATTTTGAAAATTGTACCGTGTATAGAAAATACTAATATAAACAACCGGTGAAAATGTCATGTATCTGCAGTCATTTGTTTTAGAGTTACACCAAAAACGTAAAAATTGCGTAAAAATTCCCGTTTTTTCTGAATTTTCCTTTTGTTTTTCCCAGCGCATTTGAAAACTATTAAGAATTTTTTACTCTTGCCCCCCCCCCCCTCCCAAAGTACTCAACTAGGTTCACTTTCCTATCAGAAAAGATACTGTTGAAGAAAATCGAACCAGTTTTACTGCCTCAAAAGGTGATGACAGACACAAAAATAAAAAAAAAACACACTCATAATTTTAAAATCAATACATTCATCGCGCCGAATCAGAATCTAAAAACTATCGAAATCGGATCACTCAACGAGGCATGATAGTTTTTCCTGTAAGACATGTTTAGGAAAAAAAAACTGGTCATGTACCTAAATGTTCCCTAAAACTTAAAAGGCCCCTTAATGTTCGATCAATATTTTTATTAGCTGTTTATTGTTTACCCACAATAATTGATATTATATTAGTTAATTATTTATTACATTACTTCAAAGTCGAGAATGCATAATTGGCGTTTTGCAAGGGGTTTAATATAGGCAATTTATAATACTTTTTGAACAATACGATTTTTACATTTCGGATTCCGGTGATATACGATCCGGGCATATTATACTTTCATGATTCTTATAACTCCCTATAATGCCTATTGTCAAAATAAATAATATTTACTAAAATAGACGTTTGAATAAAAAAAAAAAAATGAACGAAGTACAAAAAATCAGTATTTTAGTTTTTTTAAAATACCTAAATATCCTATGGAAAAATAGACAAATATAAAAGAAAAAGAAAATGAATTCAACGATACGTAATGTTACCAAGCGGTCACCTATCCCAGTAGGTACTAACTATACCAAATTTCACTAAACTTTGGTGATTGGACGAGAGCTGGCGAATAACGTGTATGGTCGTTGGCAAATTTTGGAAATATTATCTGAGTGCAGTGTCGAATAACTTTTCATGCATTAAATACGATTCTTAAAAACTATGTATCAACTAGTATTTGAGTACGGGGATTGGATACCCACCGTTTTTAAGAAGTTCAATATAGGCAATTTCCTATGTATTTACATGCAGCTCGTGTAAATGTGTGCGTAGTAAGTGATCATTAGTGTGAGTGACTACGATTAAAATAAATAGTAGAGCGTTCCTGCACGTGTACGTACATGCACTTTACATACCTACTAATTAGTAATTACAGATATGAATTTTAGTGAAACACTGAAACTTAGTATCATATTTCCATAAAACAGCTTACTGAATTCTGAGTGACATAGTATGAATATTGAACACTTGTTATACAAATTAAAGAAAAGAAGTTTATCTAGGCCTGTATATTATAAGACTTATTTTGATATTTTATTTTCAATTTCCAATATTTAGTTCTAAAACTTGTGATATCTTAATTTTTAAATTTGAATTATTGAGTTTTGTAATTAAAATATCGAAAACTGACTTTAAATCAGACACAGATTAACTTCTCATATACAATAATGATAATAGGTGTTTTTACTCTGAAACCTCTCAATGAACCATATTGTTGGAAATATAAAAATTAATTTTCTTAGTATTTCTCCATACTATTGATACCATCCCTTAAATATTTGTTTACAGTATTGAATATTAGTGTCAGGACCCTGGAATTTTGGACGTCCACAAATTCATTCACTGGCCACTTATGTCTTATATACAATTAATTGATGGAATCACTACCTAGTGGTAAGTAGGTACTGCTGCTTTATTTTTGTTTATGGAAATGTGCAACTATTATTATAGGTATTTCAAATCTATAGGGGGGCAGTCAATTGGTTCAAAATAAAGTTAGGTTCCTATATTTTAATATTTGACATTTAATTTATCCAAACCTCAAACCAGCTGAGGTTTCATATTTTAGTTTTTCTATTAGCTATTTGTACAACTAATGCTATATTATCTATATTATTTATTAAATATATGATCAAATGAATATTATTGTTGTATAATGATATATTCAGCAATAATAACTATAGTTATCACAATTTGCTGAATTCTGACTTCCTACTTATGCAAAAAAAAAAGTGAATAGTAAACGATTAAATTATTATAAGTATTTATGACACATTATAATATGGTTCTTCTGAAGTATTTCTGATCTTGTTATTGATTAAGATGGATATTTGGTTTTTAGACTGGAATAGGTTAATTTTTTTTTATTCATTTCCAAGTTGATGTTGGTTTAAATATTGTGTTACTAAGAAAATAATTTTTGTAAAAATGTACTTTTGCACTTTGTAAAATTGTTGGCACTATATTAGTACTTATTGTATTTAGTGTAAAAGAACATCAAATGTATAAATTAGACTCTAAATATACCCTATTAAATTGATCAATCTATATATACTCCAAACTTTTTGACCCCATACAAATTATTACACATTAATAAAATGACATACAGTAGTTATGTCAACATTCACTATCAACAGGAATCAACTAAAAAAAGATACATTAACAATGATTTTCAAATTGTACAGTTAAGTACTTATTAAAATAAATAAATAATATAGTAAAGCTAATGTGTATTTTTATTGATATAAAACTTTAAATCTTTGCAATAAGAACTCTTGTATATATCTATAAGGGATACAATATCCAGGGGAAGATTTATTTTATAGAAACTCTTTGCTCAATAACTAATATTGTAATTAGACCATGCACAATACCTTGTATCAATATATTATAAACATACAGTGTGTCAGTGTCCTAACATAATATATTAATCCAATTTGAACAGCAGTAGTAAATTGTAACTGTAGCTACTATTACAGCCTATGAGTTTATTTCATAATATACATAGCCACATAGGTAACACTAATGTTGGGTTTAATCTTACGAGTCTAGTAAATTGATCAAATTCAGAATATGCAAATATCCAACCTTAATTGATTAGTTTAATAGTTGCTAGTACAATGATATTAATTTATTAAATATTTAATAAATTATAATATAGATGTAAAAAATGTAGATATTAACTGAAATAGAGATCTAATTTACATTAAACCATACATATTATTTACATCCATAGTTACAAAATATGATAAAATAATGTGCTATATAGTAGGTAGCTGTAGTAAGTTATGGTTCAAAAATGATGTTATCGATAATAGGTACTATCAACAGTTAGTGTAATTTATAATTAAATATAATAAAGTCGAGTACTAAAGATATAAGAAATAGATAAAATCACCTCAAATGTATAATATTTTTGTATCAATAATATTGCTCTGTTATGTTACTATTTCATAACTATCCCATAAGAATATTAGTTAATACTCAATTACAATTGTCGAAATTATTATAATGTATACATAATGTATTATGCATACACATAATATAACTGTCTCAAATAGCACTGAAATCTATAGAAATCTTGATTCACACATAGTGTTTGCACTAAATTTGGTGCTAGATACTGTTGTACGAATAAATAACATATAATACGTATAATTTATTAAACAACAATTATTACAGACCACTGATTTTTAATACATTTTAACAACTTTGTTCATTACTTTTCACATAAAAAATAAAAATTACAAATTAAATATGAAAACTAAAGGAAAAAAATAAATTATTTCATAACATTCAACATTAAGTAGAAATTGTTAAAAATAACACTGGCTAAAAATTAAAACAAGATAGAACTATACTAAATATTGTTGCCTATATTATGGTAACGGTAATTACAACATTTGAGAAAAAATACATTTATATTTCAATATTTCCGTTCAATAATATCACAACTGGTTTCCACTCTTATTATTAAAATTGTTTTATGTTTTGTCACTAATTAATAAATAATAATTACCTAGGTATAGATAATTTATTTTCTGGATATTACCTCAAAAATAAATATAAACAGGAATCAATACTAAATTTGTAACAAAGTTATTCACATAAAAGAACTGTTATAAGTTACTTTTTTTGGAATCATTAAACAACATCTTTAATTTTTAGTAAAATTTTCGGGCTTTTATACAAGGTTTACCATATCTCTTACCAGCCTCAGAAAAAAAAGCCTGTTCCATTTGCTTGACCAATTCATTAAAAAATGTATTGGCAACCGCTGAATGTAACTGTGATTTAAACTCATAAGACACAAAAAAAGTAATAATAGCAGTATTTAGATTTTCTTTTAAACCAGGATCCAAATTCCATTGAGTTATTAAATATTTAAACAATTTTCCATCACGGCATTCTGCTTTAATCATATGAGGGCGTTGAAATGTTATATGTGATACATAACTTTCTATTATAGGAGGAATACCGATTTCTAAATAAGTCTGACGATGATCCTTTCCTTTAACTAAGTCTATAGATTTTCGACAAAATGGTAAAAAATTTTGGTAATTTTCCGTATCTTGTATCACATTGAACATTTGCTCAGGAGAATACCTATAAATTATATGTTTGATTAATAAATAAGACAAATATTGTAAAAATGTCTAAATTATGTAAAATTTACCCAATCAATTGTTTTACTTTATACAATTTTTGGTTATTTCCTCCAGAATTAAAAATATTTATAAATGTTCGTATATGTATGGAGCACAGACATTTGGGTGTTATTGCTATTTTTCTAAGACAACTAGTTGAATAGAAAATGTCTTTGCCATTCATAACACTGAAGAGTTTCCATTCCCTATAAGCAAACAAAAATGCGAACAAATTATTAGGGAAATATCAAATTAAATATTATTAAAAACAACACAACAAATTATAATAAACTTGGTACAAAAACTAATGAAAAATATTATTTTATAAACATTCAATACAAAAAAGTAAAAGATAAGTAATGTATAAATATATATATATATATATAGAAAAGTTGACTAATTATTATTATTTATAAAATAGCTTAAATTAATATTGTGGATATATTATATCCCAATCATTTGATTCATATAAATAATAATTTGTCCTTATATTTTAAACAAGCAAAGAAGCCAATTAAATTTTAATCAATACACTATAATATACTACCATACACTATAGTTGTCTTTCTCTGGAAGCAAAATTATATTTTAAAAATGCATCCACTATTTTAAATGTATAAACATTAAGATTTATTGTACTTATAGGCTATAGCAGACTACTATTTACTAATTACGTCCTAGATGCCAACATATATTTATTTGCTTGTATTAAAAATATTTACAAAATAACACATTCTGACATTCATCAAAGTACTCAGGATAAAGAAATTAAAATGCATTAACCTGAAAAACATTCCATGCAATGAGACTAATATTTTGATTTCCTAAAGCGAAAACTTTTAAAAACCCATATGTCACAATGTATTGGTTTGGAAAAAATTAATTTAAGCATTCTTGTTTAGAAAAATTAGTATTAAAAAAAAATACATTTATGTTTAACCTTTTATGGTAAAAATGTATGCTTACTATACATGATTTTTGCTTACAACAAAAAGTACACCATAAAAAATATTTTATTATTTGTCACCTACAACTTTTTGCCTTAAATTATAATAATTTATAACATTTAAGACATACATAAACATATAGGAACTACCGGTACCCGAGTTTTATAACTTTTACTTGCCCAAAACCCTTTAAATACAAATCTACCAAAATATAGTTAGGCCTACCGAGTTGAACTCGGTAATTCAATGGTTCTATCCAGGCCTGAATATGTGTATATCCTGTAATCAGGCCGGCTCAAGGTATAGGCGAGCTAGGCACCTGCCTAGAGCGGCACTTCAACAGGGGCGGCATTTTAAAAATTTACTCATAATATTTTTTTTTTATTTATTGGTATTATGAATATAAGAAAAATATTTTAAAAAATTTAATTTAATTTAATTTTAAAAACCAACTTACCTATAATAGGTACAATGAAATACTTAAAAAATATTACATAATAATTATAAATACATAATAAAATATTTATAGCGTTGTGTCAATGTTCGTAAGGCCGATGCGATGAAAAACAAAACAATTCGTTCAAACTTGCGATAACGCATCGGACGCACTCGCTTTCCAGTTTGGACATGTCAAATCATGTTAGGTTATCAAATTGTAAAGATTTACAAATAGCACTAACTTCAGGTGATGGATTAAGTACGGATATAATTGCTGTTGAATTGTATGGTGAAATTATATCATTGCAAAAACGTTTTACTTTCGAAACGTGTGATCCGAAATCAGTTCTTGCGTACATATGTAGAAACAAGTTGGTAGAACTTTACCCTAATACTTATGTTATACTAAGGATTCTATTGACTTTACCTGTAACTGCTGCAACAGCCGAGAGGAGTTTCTCAAAACTTAAAATATTAAAAAATTATTTGCGATCAAATATGTCTCAAGACCAATTAGTAGGATTAGCCACTCTCTCTATTGAAAGTGAAATTGCTGAAGACTTAGACATGGATGAACTTATACAGAGTTTTGCTTCACTAAAAGCAAGAAAAGTCAATTTTAAATAAAATTAAGTTTGTTTTATTTTATTTTATCAATATTATTATTATAATTATTTTTTATTTTTTAAGATTATGACAAAGGTTTAATTATTTGGAAGGTTAAAAGTGAAAAATATTTTAAAAAGCAATAAATATTTGATTATATTATGAATTCTTAAAATGTAAATATGTGTACCTACCTAATAAATTTATTATCAGTTATATATAACTGTACAAATATGACATTAATATAAAAAATATATAAAAATAACCCAATAGTCCCAACACTACTTGTTATTTCTTTAAAATAAAAAAATAAAAATATTTTTCATGTAGGTACTTATGTTACATAAAAAATAGGGGGAGGGGCTAAGTTTAAATTAGAGCTCAAATTTTTTTTAGAGGCGGCAAAATTAGGTTTTGCCTAGTGCACTATTTTTGCTTGAGCCGGCCCCTGCGGCTGTAATATTATAATCCTTCATTATGTTAAAGTTACTATGAGAAAAATATTGTATCTTTTTAATTATTTAGGGATATGATAATTAATAAGTAGGTACCTATATATTCAATTTTTCTCTGAACTTTTATAAATAAATATACCTAAAATAATTAATTAATCTACTAGGTACTAAATATTAAATTATATATTAGCCCTACATTTCTACTATACATACATAGAAGTTATATAACTATTAGTATTGAAATATATTAAAAGAATAATCAAAGGTTAAACTATTTATTTTTTTCAAATAGGTACCTACTTTGCGTCGGTAGAATTACAACTTTCATATTTTAAGTTATTTAATTTGGATTTTAGAATGTATATTAAATATTATTATATTATTAATTATTATAATAGAAGAATTAAAAAAAAAAAAAAAAAATTTGTGTACCTATACCAATTACTCAATAGTTTTTTTTTAAGACGATTGTATAAAAACCATTGTGAAATTTAACTAAACTTTATTTTTTTTTTTATAGCACATGACCTCGAATTATGTGTTGCTAAAATTGAGTAGGCGAAAAAAAAACCTAATTTTAACTTAAATGAATAAAAAAATAAAAAAAATAATATATGTCTATCAAGGACAAAATTCTTTTATATTAACACTTACCTACCTAATTTGTTTCCTTTTTTATTGCAAGAATATTATTTTAATATTGAAATGCAAAATAAATCATAAAAATATTTTAAATTATCTTAAAAATACAAGAAGTTATTACATTTTACAATGATAAAAAAAAATGTTTACCTGTTTTTTGAACACACATTTGTATTTGCTAATAGCCTAAAATTCATAATCGTTGCTCTGGACATGGCTTCAAACTAACGAAAATCTATCAACTACAAGGAACCTTTAGCATAACGTTACGTAATTAATAAACAAGGCTGAGCAAAAAACAATTTATATTAGTTTTCATTTTACTAACAACAAGTAACAATTGTGATTTTTGTGTTTCTAACTTCTAAGTCGTCGATTGTAGAATAAAATTTTTCGGACTAAAACAATTTTGCGATAGCTTATCAACAACCATAATGATTATCATGGTAGGTGATACATGGTGATACTAACAATATTATAGTGTTGTATAAGGAATACGTCAATATGTCCAATAGTATTTTGTTCCAATAATCAGATTTAAATACCTACATAATATTATCAAATTATAAATTCATAAAGTGCACAAATGCTGAACAAAGCATTTTAATTAATATTTTAACTACGGTAGGTAATTTTAATAATTAAGATAGTAATTTAAAATTAACTAAGTAACTTTTATTACTATTATAATTTTTAAATCCATAAGCTTACCTACACACTAACTTCGTTAGTATTAAGAAAAAAAACAATACCTAAATGATAAAAACTTTTAACCGAAGCTAAATTATATTATATATTAAGCCCCTACTTCAGTAATAGTCTTCATAAATCGGAATCTTTTTTGTGCAATATAACCAGGCACTAACTACAAATTATTATTTTTATTTTTATTAATTATTATTATTTTGGATTTTGAATAGGATTAGGTGTGTACTTCTTGGTTTTACGATAATAGGTATATTTTATTTTCAGACAGTAGGTATTTTTTGTAGCTGAGAAATATTATCCCCAAGTTTCAATGTTATAAAACGCAGTACGCCTGCGCCTGTTGCCTGTAACTATTTACAATATCGCAAACCTATTATCATTGAGTAGGTATATATTATACCTATTACAATATATCAATAAAATATAATAACTTTACTAATGCTATTATCAAACCATTTAGTAATTGTTAATATAGATTTTGTTAATATCCTAATAATTAAAAAATATATGTGTAAAGCTTTTTGTTTATAGACATTTGATTATCTAATTTTGATGATATTGGATATTTAAACGAAAAATACCGATTTTTACGTTATTATGCTGCAGGAATTAAAAAATATTAATCGTAATATGACTTAAAATATTCACTGTGACGTGTATTATTTTCTATGCTCTAAGTAACTTTAAACATTTCGGTTAACTTTCAACCTATTTATGTCACGAACTTTTTCCCCTCGTTCCATAATTGTACGCGGTACCGAAATACAAAAAAATTAACAATATAATTATGATCAAAGACCTGTGATGCGTAATACCTATATAGGTGTTCGAATATTTCTCGCTTTTCGATTTTACCACCTTGAACCCTTTCGCTTTCCTCCCAAAGTAAGTACCAACTGATCCAATACTGAATATTCTACATTTCTACAAGGAATCACCACCGATGGTGAAGATTAAAGCGTTTTTTTGCTTCAAAACGTGATGGCGGATAGAAAATAATTAATTAAAAAAAATTTGGTAATCGCACACTGCTGCTGTCTACAGGTGTCAATTAATGTACTTCGTCATTGAGTAAGTCATTGTAATGTATGTGCTAAATGTATTTATGTAGGTAGGTATGTAATTTATTATTTTACATTTTTTTTCAATGATATATCATTGCATACGAAAAACGATTCTGAGAGAAGATGGTCGTCACTCTGTCAGCCTATATTACTACAATAGTATGTTATTGTTATATGATATATTTTTACTGCTATTAAAGTAATTTATTTTAATATTATCTGCAGGGTTCGGGACTTAAAGCACCAAGAATCATCAAAATAAATACTTAAGATAATACTTAAAAATGCCATTATAATTATAATATAATATAAGCTGCTCTTTGGAAAATCATGGTTTTTTAAAACCGTATTAGCAGATAACGATAACGTCTTGTAATTTCTCATTATACATTTATAAGCTAAATTAATACGCTAACAAGCAACGTTGAAACTGCTATATGGTGAACAGCGTGACCGAAAATTTACAAATTAAATATCATTTAAAAAAAGAATTTCACGTTTGAAATAATTGTAGTAACAAGATATACCGTGCATAGTAGTACAACACTCTGCTTGATTTTAAGTCCATCAAAAAAAAAAAAATTCAAAATAATAGCTTTAATAGTTCTGAACCCTGGCTATTATTATTTAATTATACGTAGGTTGGTTTAATTTTGGACCAAGACATTGAATTTTAAAATACCATTGTGTAAAATATAAAATATTTATACCTACGTGGCTACGTTGATAGTTGCAAGTGCCATCAATAATATTTTTTAAATACAACAATATAACTAAAATCGTTATTCTTTGTTTAAATATCTACTAATTTTGTTCAAATTTTATAACAACAAAACATGAAACCATTTGATGAGAAATCGTTGTTTTTTAAGTCTGACCCACTCAACTAAAGTACCAACTAGATCAAATTTGCTATCCGAAACCATCCTCAATTTTGAAAATCAATGTACTTTTACGGCTTCAAAAGGTGATGACAAACTTCTCTCAAAATATTATTAGTCTTTTTGCATTATGTATACACATAATGCAAAAAGATACGCAGTATACCTTTATATGCGTACTTCCTCATTTCTATTTCAATTAAAGAAAAAACGACTACTTATCACAAATTATTAATTATTAAAAGATCATTATGATTGAATGATACTAATTTTTATAGGTAGTTAAACCCGTGATTATTTTGCGAGCAGTGAGCAGTGTGAGTGACTTTAATTATATGGTTGTGAACTTGGCGACTTACAGACTGCGGTTGTTGGGTTTTGGCCTTTTGGGCAGTAATTACATTCCACACTAATGCACAATAAATTTAGGATATAAGCATAGTAACTAGTAATTTTACGACGTTTTAGCTTTACTGCAATATATTATTATACCTACTTATTATTATAGTATTACGTCGGTTATTTTTAATTAAGGGGGCTGCAGTCGATAAAAAAAATGACTTTTAGACCAATAAGCTAGACAAAACTGGAGGATTTTGGTTTGACAGATTTTAATTTTGAAAATAGTTTATGATTGATCAACAATTTTACTAGTGAACGCTCGAAGCGATTTTGAATATTTATTTTTTTTCAGCTGTGATATTCAAGAATAGAAATATTGAAAACATATGATGTTTTTGTATTTATATTATTCATAATGACACTAACAATAATTGGAATATTAAAAACCGCCTCTAGAATTCCCTAGTAAACGCGTTTATCAATCATAATACGGTTTCAAAATTAAAATCTGTATAACCAAATTCCTCCAGTTTTGTCTAGCATATTAATAAGCGAATTCGTCTAAAAGTCACTTTTTTTTCATTGACGGGAGCCCCCTCCTGCCCTCTTAAGATTAATTTTATGATAAGAAATTTAAATATATTGAAAAACATCATAACAAACAAAATTAATGTTTAAGTTGGTCAAATCTACAATAGTTTTGACTTTTGACAAAACCGTCTGCAGCTCCCTTAACAGTCAGACATAAGTTATCTCACATATTGACATATGTAACACATAGGTATAAGTTGTAAGTTATATATTTATAACTAATAACTGGTGAAAAATGTAAAATGTTTGTGATCATTCACTATGTTTAAATATTATATAGTATAAATATAGATACTGTTATAGGCAATAAAATATTTCAATTATGTAGTTACCTCCTTATTATAATGTTTATATTAATGGTTTATTTGTTTGGTTAGCTCATTAAAGAGGTTGTCTCTGTCAGTTTATTTATTTACATGACCTAGTTTCTAGAGGTGAACGAAACTACCCTATGATGGACTTATTTTTTTTTTCAACAAACATTCGTGTGTGGTACACCTACGCGAAACCTACGTTGCGTGATCGTTGGTAATGTTTATATGATATATAATATTACCTGATTTTATGTTCAATCACAGTATAAACAATATCGAAAATTAAAATTATAAAAACTATTGAAATGAAATATGACAAACAGACAGTTACTTAATTTAATATTCGATTATTTTTTCGGTAGTATAAGTGCCGAAAGTATAGTTTTGAGTCAGGTTCTAAAAAGTAATACTTTTAACGGCACGTGGTTGTCCAGACACGATGATCTTAACCACGGTATATAATATTATAGTGCACAAAATTTTATTCATTACAATTTGTAATGGTCTCAATATTTACAATATTGACACAGGTCCAAGGAATAACGACACAATTGGTAAGTAATGAAAATATTGTTTTTTTTTCGTCACTTAAAATAAATTATAACTATTTATTTTTGTGAATTATTTTATTAAACTTAGCTATAATCATAAACCCAAAGTTTACCACGAGTAATGATAATGAAATTTGGAATACCATTAATGGTCACATTTACAAACTAAAGCAAGACGTATTTAAACAAGCTGGTGTGTCCATTGAAGTGTATACAACAACACATATTAAACTATCGAGAGGTAAAGCAAAGTCATTGTATTATTAAAAATACAATAAATTGTATTCATTAGAATTATTATCAACTTAGACTAATGTCTTATATTTAGTTTAATAGTTGTATCCCAAGGATACATAAAAAAACTGCAAAAACGACTTCGATAATCTAACTAGTACCTACTACCTAACTATAATAGTATAAATAGTATAATAATATACTCTATAGTAAATATGCAGGTAGAATGCGAATTGTGATAATAATCAGATTTCACACATAATATTTGAGAGCACGTTTCAACATATACCTAAATAATGGGAACCACTAACAATATTCATGTAAAATTGAATTATAAATAATAATACATAATTATATTACATAATCGTACTACACAATAGTAGATGTTTAGGATACTTACCTATAATGAGTTTTAGTTTATATCTTTAATACAGATAATGAATACAATTGATTTTTAACTTTAGATGTGGTTTCGGTCTTCATTGTATCATACTGTGAAGATATTTGGGATTTATATTATAAAGCTGAATTTGAAGGATTAAATGGATTACTGTTTATTTCAATAACAGGTAATGTACACAATTCATACAGTTCACATAATTAATTAGGAGGAAACTGTAAATATTAGTTACGTAAAATTATTTTTTTTATAAACTTTTAAATTAAATATTTAGGCATATATATTCTAGTATAGGCACTAGCAAGTAAAGTTTAATTAATATACCAGATATGGATATAGTATTTATATTTTTTATGAAAATAGAAGAACAAGAGTGAAATAATAATATACTAATAATTAATAAATAATAACTAATATTCAATAATTCTGCAAGATGCCAAATAATTTTCAAAATGTATAAGTTGAGATAAATCATTATATAGTGTAAACAGTATATACGACATACAAATACGAATATACGACATAGAATGATTCTGAGCCGAGTGGATTTGTCCACTTTTCAAATAATATTTCTTGGGATATTTTATTTTATATTTATATTGCATTTAGTAATTTATGTATTTTTCTATTAGTAATACGGTAGATTGAACTATTTTTTTCAAAAAATAAATCGTATATATTAATGTATAATGCCTAGTATTATTGTAATATATATATATATATATATATTTTTTTTTAATTTTATTAGAGAATATACAATCTATACCCATAGTCATAATGAGAATATGTGCTACATTATAATAAAAAAAGACATGAATAGGGTGAGGGAAGAAACCATCCAGTGATAGCACTTCCTTGTATATATATGATTTCATAATATTATATCAAACGAATTTTGTGAAATTCAAACGCTTGTAAAAAAAGTATGTGGCTTATGCAAACTTTTTTTTTTTAATTTACAGTATGTACCTAATAAAATAATATGAGGAATCTTGTGTAACATTTTTCATCCTTAGGTGTCAATATTTAAAATATTATGTATTTTTAATTACAGAATAATTTGCAACTTGTCATGATTTTGTTAAATTTTTTATACATTTTAATTTAAAATGCTTAAAAAAATGTGCGACTTCATTTTATTTTTGATGTTTTTTAAATGCTATGGGAGTAACTTGTTAGGATAGTTGTTACAATGTCAAGCTTTTTTACTGAAATATATAAAATTAATCATAAATAAATAAAAATAATAATAAAAAAGTCGACAATTTATAATACCTAACAAATAACCTAAATAGCATATAAAATGAGTCAAAATATTTTGTAAACTATATTTGACTTCGTGATTTTTAACCGGTGTGTCACGTGATGTGTCTCACCAGACAATTTTTTTGATATTATTTATTTGAATTTTTTTTGGATTTTAAGATGGAAACTCACATGCGGGCATCACAAAATAACTATAAGTAACTCATTATGTAACTATATTAATATGATAATATAGTATGATACTATGATATATAATAAGATAAGTACCTAAACTACCTACATAACTAACATACGGATAATTTATTTATTTAAAAGTTATATACACTATATTATGATTATTGATTAATCACCAGACTATCGGAGTGACTTTTTTGACCTTGGCTAACTTACTTCTAGGCTTCTTAATATTTTAGCTTATCCATAATTAATGATGCTGTAATGCTTCTAGATAATATTTCCGAATGCCCAATTAAATTAGCTATAAGCTATTAAGTAGGTATACTGTATACAATACATTACAAAAGTATATACTTTATTTTATGAAAACTTATTTATTATGTATAAGCTTATACTGCGGGGATATCATTCTTTAAAAAGTATAAAGTATTACCATACTTTTTTTTTATTACGATCTACTACAAGAATATATTTTTCCTTTGATTACCTATACCTATAGACTGGTAAAAAAAATATTTTTATTTTTAAATCTTTATAACTCATTCAAAATATTAATAATGAACACACTTATCGAAATAATCAAATTAAAATGTAAAGTTATCTAAAAATGAGTGTTTTACATTAAATTTCAAAATAAATTAACATTATATAATATGTACTGTTGGCGTATAGAGGAGTGTAATTGCATATCGTTGGCCAGTTGATTATAATCTGGGGAGTTATAGTTGCTGACTGCTAAACTAAGGCGATGCTTTAAATGATTATCAAAAAGTGTAGCTTCGTATTCAGATTTTATAACTTCGAGAAGATGTTATTTCACACAAATCGGTTAATCTGTAAATGTAGTATCTGCTAAATGTGGCTATGTACCTATATATATAGGTAAAGTAATAAGTTCTAACAAAATAAATTGTGATATTATCGTCTTTGAAACCGTCTGAGATTAACCATTTGGCGGCCTCTGGCCTCTGATGATTGGTTATAGTGAACCATATTATAGTACATTTTCTTGATACAATGGTTTTCCCTTTTCCGTGTACCTTCCTAATAAGTGAGTATATGCATAGCCGGAAATCGATTAAAGTTTCAGGGAGCTAACATAATTAACATCAATGTGAGTGGAGGGATTTGATCCCACACAACTAAAAAAAAAGAGGGGCTTGGTGGACTTTTTGGGGGAATAAGCCCCCATGAGCCCCTCCCCTCGCTCCCGATCTCCACCTATGAATATATGACTATTGACTAACGTTTCACTGTGTTGCTTTAAAATGCAAAGTTGATCAATGTGAGACAATATTTCCCAACAATAACCTGTAGGTCATTGACCAGTGACAACTATACCCTGATGGCACATTATTATATGTTTAATAATAATAATTTAATAATTTCTTAGATACTGATTGCCCAAGACTACCAATCGACGAGGCAATTACTATTCCTCTGACTGTTCATCATTCGGAACTGTCTCAAATGATATTGGATTTAAGAATGTCAAACGCGTTTTCATGGAAATCAGCAGTTTTAATGCATGACAATTCTATTAGTAATCTTCTTTAACTATTGACACAAATAAGAATTTAATATGTACTTTACATAAACTCAACATTTAATCATTAGATAATATATTTATATTTCAGGTGATAGCGTTTTACAACACATTGTCACCTCATTGACAAAATACTATCCAAGTAATATTTTATCACCATCCATAACTATTTTTGAAATTTATACGCAAGGATCTGAGTGGAAGAGGTATTAAAAATGTATACTTTAATAATATTCACTAACAAGCTCCACTCGACACATTACATGTTTTTATATATTATATATTTTAGATATCTTTATGCTGTACGTATACAGTCTATATTAACTACTATACTATAGTATTATAATTTATAGTAATATATTAGATTAAGATCTCAAATTGGACACATGAAAATGTAATATTATATTAATTTTAAATACAAACGTAATTCAATTCAATAGGAGATGATAAATGGCAGACGTGTTCAATTTGGTAGTAGGTACCTATCTATAATTTTTAATTCCGATACTGTGTCCGCGACAGCATACATATCGTGATTCACAAGTCTCTAAATATAGTGTAAGATTTTAGTGTCAGGTTTATATTTTATTAATTTATTTTATTTTAAAACGTGTTTCTTACTTTTAATAAATTATACTAATCTTATTAATGGAAACCTAATATAAATGTACAATAATAATATATATTGAAATATAGCATATATAATTTTTATTGTCCTTAATAACCCGGATGATATAAAAACTGATGCAGCTGGTATTTGGTACAAAGTATACAAGCTGAAAAATATTGTAGGTGATAGTAGAACATCTAACTCGATGTTAAGCGATATGCCGATAAATAACTGGTGTCCCTCAGAACCTATGTACTTATTTTAAAACATTAAAACGTTTATTAAGTGGTATTAAATAAGTGTAAAACAAGTTTAATTTTAAAATAAATATATTAATAATATAAATTGGAATAAAACAAATCAATATAACTAAACCAAATTATTCGTTTTATAATCGATTAGCTCTACGATAGATACGGTTCACACAAATAATTATTCTTTATCATATATTTTGAAGGAGAAAATTATTTATGGAAGATCTTGAACGTTTCTTAAAAATGAGTGAAGTGAATTCAAATTATATTTGCATTGTTAGCATCCATTATGTACCTTTAATCCTTGACGTGGTAAGAATTATTGTTTTCAAAGAATAAAATACTGCATACTAGAGTATAAAAGTGTATATTTAATAATTTTAGGCTAAATCATTGAACTTGATGACTGCTGAAAATAGTTGGCTAATTATTATTCCGGATATAGATTCATCTAGAAGTAATACATCATTTTTTACAAATCTGTTGAGTGAAGGAGAAAATATATCATTCATTTACAACTCTACAAAAATAGGTTCCAAATGTATTGTAAGTTTAAAATGATAATATTTTAATAAATAAAATCCTTCAGTAATATATTATCGTTATTTGTTAGAATACTAGAAGCACTGCACTCTATAACAAAAACAAAAAAAAACACGTTTTAAATAAGTATTTAATAACAAAAAATTTAAATTGAATAAAATAATTTTTAATACATCAATCTATGTTCAACCTATTATTTACCTAGTGCACAGATAAAACATAAAGCTATTACGTAACTACCAAATAGTGAATAAGTAAATTTTAATTATAAATCTAATAATTAGGTAAATTTTAGATTCTGAGCGTCGAGAATAATGTTTTCTATTTTAGTATTTACAATGATGTGGTTTTTTTTCTGTCTGTCATCAACATTTGGGGTAGTTTAAATGCTCCAATTTTAGACAGCCGTAGCTTTTCTGATCTTTTCAGGTAGGTATACCTGAAAAAGAAAAGAAAATTACTATATTCGTTAGGTACCCTCGTTTTATATACATAATATTATATCTATGCGCCATATGATATTGATATATGCCCATATTTTAATCCATTAGTACTTTCAATTCACTTACAAATCATATTTTCAAAATTATCCCTTTACGTTTTTCACCTACTTTGTGATATAAATAAGAAGCTAACAATACGTCTATACTTAATACCTACTTACATAATTTAAAATATAAATAATATAATTTAAATTTTAAATTGTATGTTTTACTGTGAAATATTTTACTTTAATACATTTAAAGGGAGGTATCTTGTGTTTGGTGGATGAATTAATGTCTGTGTTCATAATGGCCTTCAGCGCATTGATTCAACAAGAAATAGAGTTATCACAACGAGTATCGGAAGAAGAATGGGATGAAATTAGACCGTCGAAAATTGATAGGAGAAAATCAATGATATCGTTCATCAAGGTAAAATGTAACAATATAACCGCATATAAAATATCTAATCAATATTATTAATATTAAGTTATTTGTTTAAAACTTGTCAACTTTTACATTGATAATATATTTAGATATTCAGAATTTATAGTCCTATTCTAGAGTCTAGTTAAAAGTGTAATAATTATTTTAGATTCTGAGTGTAGCGAATGAATGTCTTGTATTTACAATGATGTGTGTTATATATTTTTTTCTGTCTGTCATTAAAAATTGGGATGGTAAAAATACTCGGATTTTTGACGTACACATCTTTTCTAATAGAAAAGTGAATCTAGTTGGTACTTTTAATAGGTCAAAATTGAAAATTACAAGTAATTTTTGAAAGCGTCGGGAAAAGCAAAAAATAAATGGAAAAAATTGGTAGGTAATTTTTACGTAAAACCAAATTTTGAAATAATTAATATTTTTTTTAAGTATAACTTAAAAACTAAAACTGTGACACTCAACATTTTTATCGAATATTTATATTAGAATTTTCAATATATAATTATAACTTTTTTAATATTATAAAATAAATAAAAATTATAGGTCTTACACAATTGGTATAGCAGTAAGAAATAACAAATGCAAGTTGCTTCGACAGTCTTAAAAACAAAAATTTGTATATTATTGTTGACAGTTTCGTTTGAACGAATCTGGTGTATGCGAAACATGCCCGTTGTGGCAAATTGATTCTGGTGTTACATGGGGCCAAGAGCATTTCGGTCAAGGATGTTACATTCTTCCGGTGGGTTATTGGAATACAAAAACTGGCTTAAAGCTTACTGAACCACTTTTCCTTCATTTGGCAAATGGTTTCAGAGGAATATCATTACCTATTGCTACTTTTAATGTAAGTAGTAATCAAATTTACAGATAACATTAAAAATATCAATAAAACAAGATTTTGAATCTCAAAGTTTTAATTATCGGATACTAATCTATAAATCTATAACTATAATCTATAATCCACTAATCTATAACTATAATGATGTAACATAATCACAATACTTCACATAGCTAGCTTATAATTATAAAATGTTATATGTCCATTAATTGCAATTGAATACGCCCATATGGCGTATATAACAATATAACAATATAAGATAGGCGCAAATAGCGTTTGCGATTCGGAGGGACTGAAGCTTACTATATAATAATATTGAATAGGTAAGCTTAAGAGGACTCTATGTCCTCATGTGTTGTATCCGTTATACAAATTTAAACATAACAAAAAGTGTTTTGCGCCGGAAAGAACCGAGAAGGTTACAGTCATAACTAAGAAACGAAATTTTGACCACATAAAAAGAAGAACCTTGACTGTAAAACAGAGTTTTTATTTTTGCGATATCGGAATTACAAAAAAAAGTTATTCGAGTTTGAAAAACACAAAAATAAAGGATTCTGAAACAATAACGACTTTTTTCGCATAAATGATATCAAAAAATAAAAAATGATATTTCACAGATAATGTTTTTAATTATATTATACCTATATAGATTTGGAGTCTTAACTATCACTACACTACTACAGCCTGAGTAGGTCTATCCCGCGAAAAACTGGTTTTGCTATGTTTTACATTTGTAAGACGGAGACAACATATATGCGGGCGTAGCGTCCTCTTAACTCTTAAGCTTATTCAATATTATTATTATAAGGTTTCAGTCCCACCGAATTGCAAACGAGTATTATATACTATTATTTAATATAAGAACCAGGTACCTATATTATAAAGTTATACCTACTCTATATTCACTATTGCCATTGATTATAAATACTATAAAAAAATAATATTTACCAATGCTAATGTCTAACCTAACCTATAGATATTATTTAAGAAAACGCAATTTCATAATTTATAAAATATAAAGTACTAATATAATGTTTATACATAAATACATAATAATATATACAATATAGGTATTAGGTACTGTCGTAATATAAATAAATATAAATACAATATTGTCAGTTATTATTTGTTTGGTATTTGATTTGATAGGATGATACGCGTAAGTAGGTACTTATTAATATATTATTGCTTATATTTCCGAGTTGCATAAACAATCACTAAATATTTAATGAATCAATAGTGAGCCATAAACACGAATTAGTGACCCATGATGGTCGGTCCATTCAATTTTAGTGAACCAATAAGTCTTTAATTATTAATACGTTTTTTACGCAACTCAGTATTAATTATGTATTGTTACATGATTTTAGGTAAAAATATTTATATATTATTAAATTGTTAAAGACTTATAACGTTCATTACAGTTTCCACCTTGGCAAATCGTCAATTTCAACAGAAGTGGTCATTTGATAGGTTTTAGTGGTTTAGTTTTTGATATTATCAACCAATTGGCAAAAACATTAAATTTTACGTAAGTATAATTAGTATAGAATATAGTATTAGTATAAGAATAAGTCTTAAATTAGTTTATCTAATTTTCATAAAAGTAACGTATATTATAGTTTAGGATGTTTCGGTACCTAATTAGGTATATTATACTATGTAATTATGTATTATTATAATATACAACTTAGTTAAGATAAAAATATAATTAGAAAATATTGTTGATTGTTTACTTAAAAAACTTAAAAATATAATGTCAGATTAATATTATAAATTATAATATTTTTTAATAAGCAGATTTTTTTAATAAAAATAAATATTTTGTAGTTATAATGTCATTGTCATATCTAATACGGACCAAATGAATACTACGAGAACTTTATTTATGCAAAATGTAAGTCGACTACCTACATCTAATTTATTTATTTTTAATAGGTACCTACTACCTATAATCATACAATAATATATGTTATAGAATGTATTGGGTGAACATGATGCAGTAGTCTCAAAACCATTATGGGATAAAATGATAGACCTTGTTCGATCCGAAACAGTGAGTTCCAAATAAAAATTGAATACTCGAATACCTATATTAATAAATAAATTGGTAAATTCCTAGAAGTTAGGGTACCTACCTATTTATTATACAATATACAAATTTTGTATGGTTATTTTTTTTAAATCATTAGATAGGTACCATAATTTATTTATTTGATTTTTTGCATTATTCGTACAAAATAGCTATTTTTATAGACTAGTAGAGTAACCTACCTATGTAGGCTATATCTAGCTACTATAATATAATATATAGGTGTCTTACTGTTTTATAAGATATTTTATTACATAGGATTTGGATTTCTATCACACTGTCAAGTGTGGAGTGTTTATTTCGATTTTTGTTTCATATATAGAAATATAGTATGTAGCGGTATGTTACTATTATGTGCAGGTAATGCGTTTAAGTTTATAATACCTACTTATATCTGCAAGTTGCAATCACATTTATTGTACGATTATTAAAATCAAATTATGATTCTAAGCAACCAATTCGACAATATTATTTTTATTTGCTTATACGGGTTATACCTATATCTAACATGACTACCCATATTATGTTGATAGGTATATTATAGTGTATAATGATTAATGACTCCTTATTTTTCTGAATTAGGTGTTCATTGCAGCAGCTGCATTTGCCGTAAAAGAAGCAAACCAAATATTGGTTAACTATACAACACACATAAGTCTAGAGCCCCATCACATTTTAGTGGCTAGACCAAAGGAGCTAAGCCGAGCTTTGTTGTTTACTGCTCCGTTTACACTATTGGTAAAGTCAAAGCTAAAAAATAACTACGTTGTAAAAATATTGTTGTTAGTGATAATAAGTAGGTACCTATCGTTAAATGCTACAACTTAGAAAAATGTTCAATTTTAAACTATAATAACTTTTTAAGTTGTGTAGCTATATTAGCTTAAGCTAATTTTGGTGTCAAAAGTTTACTCTTTGTCAATAGATTATGTGGAACTTATAATTTTAGTTTATTAACATTTTTTCTTAACTACTTTTTTTATTTTATCTCAAGTTCTATTCGGGATATTTTCTAATTTTGCGTAAAAAATATTTGTGTATTACAATTTAAAACAAAATAACAAAAATTATATTACCTAGGTATAGGCAGTTATTACTTATTATTATTCGTTAAAATTTCTAATTTCGTCCAAATTTTAACTTTATATGTCTACTGTACGGTCTATACTCTATACCTTAATACCTATTACTAATGTCTACTAGTAAAATAAATTACTTGGTAGTTAATACCGTACAAAATAATATCATAAAATATACTTAGTACTTACCAGTTACCTATCTAATATAGGCTGACAGTTCGTCTTCGCAATTCACTCAGAACCGTTTTTCGTATACAATGATTTTATATCATTGAATTAAAATGTAACGCATACATTAGTTCAGTGTTCTGAACGTTCACTAAAAAATTGAATTCGTTCACGTTCAATGATTAAAAAAGGAACTCGTTCACGTTCACAATTTTTCAAATGAACAAGTTCACGTTTGCGTACTTTGAAAATATGTATATGTACATTTGGTCGTTCATTTAATTTTTTTATTTAATTTTTAGGTATTTTTTTAAAACTAATACAAAATCATGGAAATCATAATATTAATGTTGTTGTATGTCCAGCCGTGCCCACTGGAGTTTCACGTATTTTATTTTTATAATTCATAATAAATTATATATTATAACAATATTATCAATTTATATTTATTAAATAGTAAATAAATTTGAAAGTCTTAAAAATCGTTCAAATTCATTAAACGTCGTTCATGTTCTCGTTCTATTTGAAAAAAAACGAGTGACGTTCATGTATCGTTCACTAAATATGAACTTGAATGTGTGAACGTGAGTTCATGAATGACGTTCTTTGCAAACACTGCATTAGTTAGGTATCCATCTAGACATATTTAGGCATCTCTAAAAATAATAAGTCACATAAATTATAGTTATATACTTATATGACTGATCGTCTACCGATTAAGTGTTTGAGAACTGTTAATATGTACCTAGTGTAAGAAATAAGAATTGTAAATTACATGAAACGGGTTATCACTTATCACGTTATAATTTGTGTTTTCGGTGGTCTCATCGCATTTAGTCGATAGACGATCTTATGCAAATAGGTACCTACCTAACGAGAATATCCATTTAACTGTCCCTAGTTCAACACACGTCCCTAGACCCTAGTTGTAGCATTTTACCTATAATTGTACCTATAATACCTATGCTTGTTTGGATAATATAATAATTTAATAATTTTTTTTATCTAACAATCACTTAGTACCTATGTCCTGTTATGTAAATTTAGATAATTTATTATTTAGTGCAATTATTAATGTATTTTTATATTTTTTACGATTTAATTAAATGTATGCGTCCAACTTATAACTCTTCTAGACTTCTGCTGGTAACTCAAAACTATAAAACAACAACACCACTCACAACGAGCTGGGTTATCTCATCGCAGAATTATCTATAAGACTATCACCACTACCGTCATTACCCATGTTTAATGTTTGCCATAACTATAATAATTAAATGTATTTTATTTAAAAAAATAATAATATTCTGTTTTATTTTACGATTATTAAAGTTTCTATAATTTTTCAGACTTGGTTGTGCATAGCTATTGTGGTTGGTCTTATGGGTCCTCTACTAAATGTATTTCATGTCTTAAGTCCATACTATGAATATCACAGCATACCAAGAAAAGGAGGTCTTAACTCACCATTAAACTGTTTTTGGTATGTTTACGGCGCACTGTTGCAACAAGGTAAATCTGACAAAAATGTTCACGTACCTAGCGGTAGGTATGTTTTAACGGTCACTTCTAATCCAAGATAGCCCATAGCCGATAATAATATTATTATAGGCGGTATTTCTCAAAAAGTGTAAGATATTTATTTACGTTTTATCTGTACCGATATAGGCTATCTAATATTCAGTAATTAATTTACACTCTACAGCAACTACGAAGCATAGCATTCCTAACCAATGATTTAAATAATAATTAATCTACAAACAATTTAATTATTTTTCATCGATTCGCATATTTTCATGTATAGATGTAACTAGTAACTACCTACCTAATGTAAAATTTATACATTGAGATTTTATGTGTACTGTATGCAAGTAGAATACTGAATAGGTACCTATTGCATTATACATTTAATATATTTTATATCAGGGGCGTCACTTCAACTTTTTGAAAGGTATGCTAACAGGGAGGTAACAACTAGGAAATCAAAAAAAAAATCCAGCAGGCCACACATGCAAAAGCAAAATAATTATAATAATATAATTACAGGAGATTCTATTGATTTTAATTATGACGAAAATCTATATCTCAAATTATTTGTTACCTACACTTTTATCGAACTTAATTAAAATCCTCTTGAAGTAATATAAACATTTCTTGAAGTTTCTTTTCTGTAGCCTGTAGGTATCCCTTGATTTTCAACATAACGGAAGTTTACTGTATTTAATTTTAGTTTGAAATAAAATTCGTTCTTATAATATCTTATGAAGTATTGATTACCGAATAGGGGGAGCTCATTTACCTGATGCAGACAGCGGTCGATTGGTGGTTGGCACCTGGTGGCTGTTCGTTTTGGTTATCGTTACCACGTACAGTGGAAACTTAGTGGCGTATTTGACGTTTCCACAAATGGATTCAATGGTGTCTAATGTGGCCGATTTGATGGCTCGTAAACCTCAAGGATATTCATGGGGAATACCGAAAACATCAAATTTACATTCATTACTTACCGTAAGTAAATGATTTTCAAATGTTATTGATACGAAATAGATACCTATCACCAGATCCATAGCTAGGGCTTCACAACTGACTTCAGACTGACTCAGGCTAGGACGCAACGAAAGAGGGGCGCAAAATCCAGAAAAAAATATACCATATGTATATGGTATTATTGGCATTATTAATAATATACATTTTATTAAGAATATGAGCAAAATAGTTTTACTACTGTCTACTATAGAATAATATAGATACACTCAGTGGCGTAATTTCGGGAGGGGCCTTCCCCCCAGAAATTTTTGTGGAGGGGCAAAGATATCATTTTGGTATTAACTTTTTAACAATACGGGTAACCATTAACCAGTACCTGCTACCTACAGTTTGTTTCTAAACCATAAAATGAGTTTTAAGACTAAACCAGAAGTGAGGTCAGAGTTTTGATTATGATGAATATACTGAATAAATTATATTGCCCCCCCCCCAGATTTTTATCTAGTTACGCCACTGGATACATTATAGTTAGAGACTATACTATTTTATAGTGTACCTATATTGTGTACACAAATATTAAAATTTACAAGTGTACCTAAAAAAATAATATTTTGTTATAATATTACATAATATTAGGCCTATGCAGAGGGCAAAACATGTATCCTTCAATAGGTAGTAAAATTTGTACACAATGATAATTATTTATAAACACTCTAATAAATTATTATTTATAAGTAGTTTATGATGCCTTTGAGGGGGGAGGGGGTGCGGGGGGCTCCTATAAACGACGCGCCTGACATATTAATTATTATACTGCATTACTGCGGCAGGTTTAAAAAAAAGTAGTGGTAGAATAGTTTACACAATTTATCACTACCTACCACGAAGGCAACGCCAAGACGATATAATTTTACCGACACAGTGTATGCGGGTCTTAATAATTTAATAGGTATTTTGATAAATACTATAATATCTATTTAAAAAATAATATAATATAATATATATGTATGTAGTTAATATAGTTAGTATGTTGGTACATAATATGTTGTCAGAAAATTGATTAAATGTGGCATTATAGGTAGGTAGGTATTGTTCTGTGGTAGTAGGTACCTACTATGGTACATAAGTAGGTACCTACCTATTCATTATTATAAAATAAAAGTTACCTACAGCTTACTAGCATGCAGGGTTGGACAAGATACTCAAAAAGCAGTATCGAGGTACTTTGCTTTGGAGTAGGTATCACGATACAAGATACTAGATACTCGATACTTCAGATACTTGGCTTTGGAGTATCGTGATACTAGATACTCGATAGGTACTAAATACTCGATACATTTTAATAAAATTAGTCACTGGTTTTTTAAAAAATTATATTTATTATTATGGGGATGGCCACTTCGTTAAATATAGAGAATGACAAATAAAATAATAAAAATTAGTACTTATTCAGTAATAATAATACATTAATAATAAAACAAATCAATCACGACATTATGTAATCTCGTTGTCGTCAACGATGCTACCAAGCACCAACAATAACCACAGTACAATTACATAAAAATTAAATAATAATAATTCTACATTAAAAATTATATTCACTTGGTATTGTCGTATTGAATTATATAAATAATAAAAATAATTTTAGTAATAATACAATCTTAATTTATTTTAAATAGTACATTGTACATAACGTCATTCATTTTTTAATTATAAAGATAATTTATCTTTGTTTCCTTTTAAAAATACAAGTTTTTCGAAAGTTGTATCGGATAATTTATTTCTGGTGGGATTATTAATAAATCCTGCCATAGAAAATATTGTGCGTGTGTCACAGATATATATATATATATATAACTATATTATATGATTTATCGGTACTGGGTTGAAAAATAATTTCCAAGGGCAAGATACAAATCAAATTGCAGTATCGAGATACTAGATACAAGATACTTTGCTTTGAAGTATCGCGATACAAGATACTCGATACTTCATATAATTGTATCGAGATACAAGATACAATTGTATCTAAGATACTGCCCAACCCTACTAGCATGTATTATTATAATTTATAATTTTTATTCTAACATTTTAATAATACCTAATAATAATAATAATATAAAACACGGCATCTCCTCAGAAGCCATAGGTATAGGTATCAAATAGCCATCAAATATGCCCGAAAAGGGAGAATCAAACTATAATCATTAATTATGCTAAGTTATAAAACTTAAGTTCACACAAGAATAAATTAGAAAAAAAAACAAATAGGAACAATGCTATTAGTGTTAATCAATTATCTTAAAGGATTTTATAGTTATAAGTTATAACATGGAATATCAATACATATTTGTATTTTATAACTACATTACTAAGCAAATATTCTTTGCGTACAATGATTTTAAATTTAATATCCTTAATTTTTTATATTAATCAGCTGTAGAAAATAGAATGGGTTTATTGGAAATGAATTTGAGTACCTACCTAATGAGTTTGAATAGTAACTTTAAGATCTCAAAAGTGACTATATATGATATATGATGTATTGCTCCTCAAAAAGAAATTCCACAAGAAAGGATAGATTAGATTAATACAATTAAAGTTAATTTTTTAAGTTTGTAATTTAAAATTTATCTAAGATTTATAAATTAGTTATGTATGCTTTGTTATTGTAATTAATACGAACACTCCACTTTAATTCTCATCCACGAATGTACCAAGATATTTTATAGAACTAACTCTGTTTGACACACTACAATTGCATACATGTCATGCATTTGTATGTTAATACAAATTACAACTATAAGTATGAGTAATACTTTTATGACTATCTAAATGTATAGTTGTAAAGATTATCTTATACCAAAATTAAGAAATAATTTTCTTTCTACTAATCCCAAGTGAATTATTGCCTTAAGGTTAATGCAAAAAAAGATTTTGTCATGGTTAATGCTTTCTTCAGCCATTTAATATAAATTATTTATGCACTGGCTCTTTAATAACATGACAGTAATACAGTATCATTAACAAAACAAACTATATCTGCAGTTGTATATTATAAATAATACTGATAATAGTATGGTACATTGTGGTACTGAGTAATTCTCCTGCTTCCTGTTTATAATATTTTATCATTATTCATTATATATATTTACTCTCTGTATTCTGCTGTTTAAGTATAACACAAATAACTTAAGCGCAACACCTCTTATGCCATCGTAATAATATTATAATTGTCGAGTAGGATATTATGGTTAACTGAATCAAAATGCTTGTTTAATACTTAAATTTTAAAAAATACCAAGAATATGTTGTTTGATATTTTAACTATCATAATATTTATACATATATATTGAGTAGTTACGTACAATGAATTAGTAGTTGAGAGGTTATTTCAAAAACAAAATTGATTATAGTGAAAGAAATTGTTTATCTAACAACTCTAATAACCTATTTTTAAGGCATTTCCACAAATTTTAAATAAAGTTAAGGTGAGAGATATAAGCTTGTAGTATAAAAATTTGCGTCTAATACCATTTTTATAAATTGGAATAACTAAAAATTATTTAAATTACATAGGAAATAAATTCTCCTTTAGAAATAATAATATTAAATACCTATTATGGATAGTGGGCAGTGGCACAGCTATAGAGTTAGCTCTATTTATAGATTATTATTATTAAAAGTCTGAATTTGATTTATTTTATGAGTAGACATTACCAGATGATACTATGGTCAAAGAGTTAATTAAAAATGCCGAACACCACGAGGAGTTGTCAAAATCAATCATAGAAAGAGTGAGATCTGGTAAACATGCGTTCATTCATCGTCGAACCAACTTAATGTACATTATGAAGAATGATTTTCTTAAAACTAATAGATGTGACTTTGCTATAGGTAAAACAATCAATAAATATATTTAATTTAATTTTTGATGACAGTGAGTTTAATATTTAAGAGTAATTTACAGGAAATGAAGATTTTGCTGAAGAAAAATTGGCAATGATGCTATCAAAAGAAAGCCCTTATCTCAGTAGAATAAACATAGAGTAAATATAATTCAATAAATAAGTTTAAAAAACATTGTGTAAAATATTCTATTTGAATTGAGGTTGAAATAAATGTTGTATGCTTTTTGGGGTACTGAAAGTTACACAGTTATGATTTAACTAAAACATTTCAAACATTAGATAAACATAGATATTATGTATATGTCATTGCTTGTTTACATGTTCATCCAATATTGAATATTGTGATGCTCAGCACTTTTTTAGTTGTATCTTGTCCTATATTATACATGATTATCATTCATAATATGATTTTTTTTATCAATACCAATTTAATTTAAGTTAAAACAAATTTACATATAAATTAAAAACAAAAACCAAACTTATGTACACATTGTCATTATTTTCTGTACACTTAAACAAAAAAAAAAAACATAAGTTTTTCAGTTTAACAACATAATAAGTAGGTAATTAAATAAGGAATAAATAAATAATAATAAATTAGCAATTCAAATATATTTTTTTTTAAATTAAAAAATATTTAATACCTATCTACTTTTTTCTTAGAAGCACAACAAAAAGTATTTGAGTACTTAACAAGTATGCTTATTAAATATTAGTACTAGCTATTAGAGTAGATATTTGAACTTTCTATGGGTTCAATTACAATATAAAAGTATAATTCAAGGGTATTTAAAAGTTAAACCTATATTATCACAGGATTGAAAAAATGCATAAAGTTGGTCTCATAAACAAATGGTTAGTGGACACATTGCCGAAAAAAGACCAATGTTGGACTAACACACAATTAGAAGTAACAAATCATAAAGTAAATTTAGATGATATGCAAGGATCGTTTATTGTTTTGTTATTGGGTGAGTATACTTTTACATACATGATTTATACACTACTTTTTTTTCTTTATTTATTTGTTTAAGGTGTATTATCATCACTGGTGTCATTTGTTTTTGAATACATACTACACAAATACATAAATCGGCGTCGAATAGTAATAACACCATTCATAAACTGATATCAAACAACTGTATATTCAACAGTCTTTATCTTTTATTAAAATATATAGATAACAATGGTAATTAATATTCTTACAAATAATTAAACACATAATTTTATACTTATATATTATAATATTATATTGAAGTTATAAGTACCATTTCTTCATGTTGAATCTTTACTTCAGATGGTTATTTTTACCAGTAATATCACCAATATAAGTAAAAAGGTTCTTTATTTTATAACTTCGTTTACGATTGGTGAAATAATGTGATACGACATTGTCATCTATAAAAATTTAAAATTCAATTAATTATTGTCAACAAATATTTGTTATAATGTATTAATATTTAAAAGTCTCATGTAATAAATATTTTTTGAGTCCAATAGGTATCATTGATATAAGGTTTCACTTCAAAAATATTTTTTTATTGAGATCACTTTTTTGGTACAAAGAGTGCCCAAAAAGTTGTATACAGTATTGTTGACTATACTTAAGAGAGTAACATTAAGAATTTTCTAGTAGTTTCCTATCAAAATGTTGGAACTTATAACTTATGTTGCTTTCAAAATGTTTGTAAAAAGAATTATGTGGCATAAGAATCTGGGTATTTTGGATCTACAGCTCTTAAAATAAAACACTGATAGGACATTGTAAACCCCCCTCTTTATGTATTGACATAGTCTTACAACACATATAAAAAATAATATTGTAAAATAAATTATAAACAACATAAAATTTGCTAGTGTTAGTAAGACAGCTGAATGATACAATTTTTGATGGTACAAGGTCCTATCTTAAGCTAATCTATAGATTAACTTAACAACGGTAAAAGTTTAAGTTTAACAATTAAATGTATTTAAGTCATTAATAAGCTCATGTTAAAAAATGTCTTAAATGTTGTAAATAATATGTAGGAATACGTGTAACTTTGTTATGATGATATTTACATAGTCTTTCCTAATATAGTAGTCTTCTTGAGAGGATGCTACACCAGCATGTCCCTCTCCGCGTTGTTCATCTTACAAACATGCAACATGGCAAATTTTACATTTACAGTGAGAAATCTTACTCTGTAATTTCTAAAGTTAGAGTGAAATGACTTCTTATACAATTTAAAGATAAGATTATTATCTAAAGCACTTCACAGGTTTTATATGATATTTAAATTTTAAAGTGAATTATGTGATAAAAAGTCAGAGATGACCTGGATAATAATCTTACCTTTAATTAATGTTATCGTGGGTCAATCTACTATAATTTTAATTATATTAAAGTAAAATGGATTATGTTAATGTAAAATTTACTATGTTGTACGTTTGTAGGGCAGAGACCACAAATGCAGATGTGGTGTCCTCTTAATTATAGCACATTATTTTTTTTTTAATATTTTAGCATTAAAGAGGTGATGAACTAGTTAAATATATACCGAACATTTAAATAACATATTTTAAGCAAGTCACTATATATATTTATTGTCAGTAAAAAGTCGATACTTTTCTATATAATGAGTGTTTTGAAATATCTTGTATAATAAGATTTTACTTTTGTAATCATGTTTTATGTAAGTGTCACTAAAAAAATATATCTATTAAGGGTTGTGATTCATAACAAGTTGAAGACTACTAGTTTTAACATGCCCGATCATCTAAAAAAATGTTGTAAAAATATTGGGCATCAGTAAAGCATATGACTTACCAGGCATTTTTAGGTTTAGTTTGTGATTTACCAGCACAACTTTGATACTATCGTAGTCACTAGCAAAATATTTCTTTAAATAATTGGTATTAATTTATTATTATCTGTTCATTGAACTATAAAAAAATCAACGTTTAGCAATTGTATTTCCGATTTCCACATGATAGTGTTTTGTTGATTTATACAGATGCCATTTGATCACCAATTGCTTGGCGCTTGTAAAACAATGAACAGCAAATATCTTTGCATAGATTAAATCAATTAATTACGGTCAGTTTAGATCTTTAGATCAACTAGTAAGAGAACATTTTGTATAAATGAGAGGTCTTGGATCCAATATTAAACAATTTCTAATATTTGGTCCAAACTTGGATTTGAATGACAGCAAGAATAAATATAATAAATACATTATTTGAACAAATTGATTTGTATGATTGACATCCTTACAACGCACCTGATAAATTTGTATTTTCATGTCTCTCCAGATGCTAATTCTTTTTATCGTTTTTATCATTTGTGGCTCCACTACATTTCAAAATATCATTGTTAATTGTGCACACATTATATATGTAAAATTGCGATGGATCACGACAGACCCGGTATGTAATATGCTTTACCAATGTCAAATAGTCCAACTTAAAGAGAAAATGTAATATGTATTGCTATAAAATATAAATAAGTACTTAGAATTGGTAAAATTTTTCAACTTACCCACATTAGTTGTAGGTAATGTATTATCATTGGCTGATAATGATAATATAAACAAGAATGGTACCATCCATAAACACACAGTGAAGTATGAAAAAACCTAAAAATGTATATTATAAATATGTTTAATCGGACATCAATAAGACTTGATTTATTTAAAAAAAAAGTATACATACTTCAGGTAATGTTGTATAACGTTGACGGAAAAATTTGAAGGCTAGCACGTGATTTCCAATCAACAGAATAATTGACAAAATAAATGATAGCGATGTTAAGTTGAAGTGTGGAAAGTCAGTGAGCAAAAAGTAGTACACTATATGACTCAAAAGACCCAAAGCAATTAATGTTAAAGGTAAATTGTCAAATATATACAATCCAATATGACATATTATCACTACCTGTAATTTAGTATAACAATTTAATTATTTAAATGAAATATTTTTATTTTTGACTTGAACCTAATATTATATAATGTTATATTATAATTAGTTCATAGTATTTTGAACAAGAAATAAGAAATGTACCTACAAAAAATGATTTTTTACTTTCTAACAGGTATCTAATTAGATTTAACTTAGTGGTTACGATAAGTCACCACTCACTAAAATTGTGAATTGTGTTAGTTCAAAGCAATAAATTACTTCTTGATTTGGTAAAGAAACAACTAAATATTTAATCTTACATGAATTGTCCATTTGATAACTTTTTTTGTTAATGCTGTGTGCTCTTCAACAAATTCAGCCAAGTAATAAACCCCAGCACCTGGAAGATAGAAAAAGAAAAATAATATAAATGAATTTCAAAGTGTGGTTAACATCATGACATAAACACGGTAGTTTTGGTGTTCAAAATCAGATTTGTCATTGGTGAACGTTTATTTTCAATCAATCACAAATATGTCGAACATCAAAATAATTTCGTTACAATGTAATTGAAATAATTGTGGCATGAAAAGCTCAACATGCGCATTTGACAACGGGAGTAGATGCACACCATCCACAGTGGTCGTCATGTAAATCATGCATCGAACATTGCAAACGATCTTTGAAATCTAACTCACCGATGAAAACCGAAATCAGTGCTAGCTGCAATACGGCAGTAATAGCGATGATTAAAAACATAAAAATCATCGCTCTGGACGTGGAATGATCGGTTTGTTTTTTTTTTCTATCAGAATCCTTGTACTGACTATGAGGCCATTTTCAGACATTTATCTAATAAAAAAAAAAAAAACAAACGACATGTAAGAATTTTCACCGCAAATGGCACGACAAACGAACTAGGTACAACGTTATTATTTACTCAGTGCCCATCTCGATGTTTGTGTTCATGACGATTCTGATTTCTGGCCTCTATGCCTACGGTCAGCGGCGGCGACGACGAAGCATATTACCAGGCGCCAGCCATGAAATTTACATTTTGACTTTTGAGATAGTGACAACGCGAGATAAGTGATAACGTCTATGGTAAACGGTCGTGGTGTCGGCCCGCGAGTTGGGGGCAGTTGTCTGAAAAATGATAAGGACCCGGGCAAAGATAGCCGCGTACAATATTTATTGCCAACATACGATTTAAAAAAAAATTATGTGATGAACATTTTTTTGTTTGTTTGCGGTTAAATGCTGTTTAACAATATTATAATAATAATATTTAATAATATTTTAGATTATGAGTGGAACGAAGGAATGTGTATTGATTTTACTATGAATATGACGTGTGTTCTGTTTATCAGATTTTCGTCATCAGCACCTTTTCTGATAGAAAATAAAATCTAGACGGTAGGTATACTTTTGGGAGGGAGGTCAAAATTTAAAATATAAATTTTCAAAAATTAGTTTTGCGTAAGAACCAACACTTTTTTTCACTTTTTTTTTTTATTTCTTGATGTTTTTTAAAATTTCAAGATCGACGGAAAAGCATCAAGAAAGAAAAAAGGCAGGTGAGTAGATATCGCTCTGCTGTACAGTAGATTAAAAGTGGGTCACTGTATAATGGATGGTATTAAATTTGAATTCAATGATATAATATGAATGAATACGAAAAACGATTCTGAACTGAGACGGTTTGTCAGTGTGAATATTTTATATTATATTTATATTGTTATTTATTATTATTGTATTAATAAGTAGCCGGTAAGTTGAATTAATATAATAAAATTACAACAAAATAAATAAAATCGTTAGTTTTGGTTATTTAATATGTAATTTCGTACAAATTTCGTCATAAAATAACTATAAAAAAAAACTGTGTGTTAATATTTTTGAGATTTTTTAGTTACAGAATAGCATACTTATGTGGAACCTTGTTTTACATTTTAAATCCTTACCTATAAAAGTTAAAAATTTTATCAATTTTTAACCACAAAATCATTTTCAAATTTCAAATTTGATAAATGTTGCCAAAAATCGAACTTTAAATGCTTAAAAAAAAATTGGCCAATGTAGGTACCATTTATACAAGCTTTTTTACTCCACGAGTAAAATTCAATTGACATTATTATAGAATAAAAAACTAAAATAACTGTAAAAAAATATGTCCGTTAATAGCTCAAAATGAAACAAAATAGTTTAAAATTTTATCATGTATAGTAAATGATTAAACAAACATTTGATGAAAATTTCAAGTATTAACAAACTTAGAAAATCGTTGTATAAGAAATCGAGTGAATATCCAATGTTCTAAAAAATTATAACTTCAAATGCTTATAAAAATTTTATTTTATTTTCAGTATAATAGACGTTATTTTTTTTTAAAAGGTAGACAATAACTTATGAGAAATCTTGTATTAAATTTTCAAATCTTAGATTTAAAAAGTAAAATTTTTATGAATTCCTAGCTCAACATAATTTACAGCTTTTTGTGGTTTGTACGTATTTTGTCAAAATTGAAGTATATAGTATTATTGATAAAATAAAAATTTGATATAAATTTCAAGTATCTATAGTTTATATTCGTTTTTGAATTGCAACAAAATAAGAAAATCGCTACATGAGAAATCGAGTGATTATCTAATCTTGTAAAAGTCTTAAAATGCTCATAACAATTTATTTTGACTTGCTTATAAACATTTTTTTATTCATAAAATTAAGCAAACTTATGAGGAATCTTGTAGTTTACATTTTAAAATCTTAGATTTAAAAAGAAAAATTTTCATGAATTTTTAACTAAGAATAAATTGCACATTTTCGTCATTTTTACGTATTTTGTCAAAATTTGAACTTTAAATGCTCATAAAAAATTATATTGATTTATGCTTAACTTTTTATTTAATTTCCACTAATAACAACTTACGAGAAACCTTATTGTATTAAACTTTGAAGTTTTTTTACCCAATAAATAAAATTTGATTGACATTCGTAGAAAAAAAAACTAAAAACATTGGAAACCCAATATGCCCATAAACAGTTCAAACCAAATTAAAATTTTTTGAAAATTGTATCGTGTATAGAAAATGCTAATATAAATAACCACTGAATATTTCATGAATATACGGTAATTTATTTTGAGTTTCTCTGCGCTTTTGAAAGATATTGGGAATTTTAATAAATGACCTCCCGAATGCACCAACTAAATTCACTTTCCCATCGAACAAGATACTGAAGTTGAAAATCCAATCATTACTTCGATTATTTATCGTTTACATAGATTCAAAAAAAAAATGAAATAAAAAAACACACATCAATGTAAAATCAATACATTCACCGGAGCGCTTAGAATCTAAAATGATAAAAGGGGGTCAAGTGGATGTCACTCTGCTGTACAGTAGGGTTACAAGTAGATCACTGTCTAATGGATGGTATTAAATTTGAATTCAATGATATAATATCATTGTATACGAAAAACGATTCTGAACAGAGACGGTATGTCAGTCTAGGATATTTTAAATTATATTGATATTGTTATCATACAGTAGCTGGTACGTTGAATTAATATTATTCATATTATTTAATTATTAACCTAAAAGGCTAAAATTATCAGTGATGCTGGAAAAATATTATAATATATACTTTTACTCGTTAATATTGATTTTAATATGTAATTTCGTTTTGAACTTAAAATGTCTGTAAAAAATAACTGTGTTTATATGTTTGTTAGATTTTTTGATTACAGTATGTTCTATTTATTAGAATCTTTGCTTTAAATTTTCAATCCTTAATTATAAAAACTGAACATTTTATAATTGTTTAATTCCAATGATTGATAATTTTCGAGATTTTGATGAATTTTGTCAAAATTCGAACTTTAAATGCTTATAAAAAAAATGTGTGCCTATGTATTTTTAATATTTTTCAATTGCTATTGTAACAATATATCAGGAGCCTTGTATTAAATTTTCATTATTTTTGGCCCGACAACTAAAAATTTATTAGTATTTATATAAAAAAAAACTAAAAAAAATGAAATTTAAAATGGTCCGTAAAAAGCTCAAAAAGAGTCAAAATATTTTCAAAATTTGATGGTGTATAGAAAATGCTAATATAAACAATCAGTGAAATTTTAATGCATCTACAGTTATTCGTTTTTGAATTGAAAAAAAATAAGAAAATCGCTACATGAGAAATCGAGTGAATATCTATTCTTGTAAAAATTTGAACTTAAAATGCTCATAACAATTTATTTTGACTTGCTTCTAAAAATTTTTTTATTCATAAAATTAAGCAAACTTATGAGGAATCTTGTATTACATTTTCAAATCTTAGATTTAAAAAGAATAATTTTTATGAATTTCTAACTCAAATTAAATTGCACATTTTCGTCATTTTTACGTATTTTGTCAAAATTTGAACTTTGATTACCTATAAAAAAAGTTGTGACTACGGATTTTTAATATTTTTTATCTGTCTTTGAAACTATATATTAGAAGCCTACCATTAAATTTTCAAAATTTTTTACCCAACAAATAAAATTTTATTGACATTTATAGAAAAAAAACTGAAAAAATTGGAAACTGAAAATGTCCGTTAAAAGCTCAAAATAAGTCAGAATATTTTGAAAATGTTATGGTGTGTAGAAAATGCTTATATAAATATTCGGTCAAAATTTCATGTTACTACGGTCATTTCTTTTAGGGTTATACCAAAAACCAAAATTGATTTTGTCGAAAATTGGTTTTCCGTAATAATTCCCGTTTTTTCCCTAATTTTTCATTTGTTTTTCACGGCGCTTTTGAAAGCTTCTGGGAAATTTTCACTTTCCTATCAGAAAAGGTATTATTGAAGAAAATCGAAGCATTTTCACTGTCCTAAAAGGTAAAGAAAAAATTGTAAAAAAAACACATATCATTGTAAAATCAATACATTCATCGCTCCACTCAGAATGTGATTTTTATTTAAAACCAATTTTTGAAAAATCAAAAAAAATTTTTTGGTGTAACACAAAAACTATTAACCACAAATCTTATTTTCACTAAATATTTATATTAGCATTTTCAATGAGTGGTAACTATTTCGAAATTTTTAACTCTTTTTTAGCTTGTTAACTTTGAGAATTTTTTAGAAATTTTTGAAATTATTATGTTTAATAGTTATTTATGTTTAAAATTACCATCGATAAAAATTTTTCACGTAGTAAAAAAGCTTGACAATTTAATACAATGTCCTTATAAGTTATTAATTTAAAGTTCAAATTATGACAACATTTTGAAAATGTTCAAACTATTTTTCAGTTAGCAATTCATAAAAGTTTTTTTTTCATAGCTTACATTAGAAATTTTGATAGAAGACTCCCGACAAATGTTTACCGGAAAGTAAGATTATTTTTTTACGAGCGTTTGAATTTAAAACTTTTATGATATTGAATTTTCATTGGTAAATTAACAAATTTTCATCAATAAATGTTTGATATTTTGGTCGGTATTTAAAAGTGAATAATCCTAGATATACTTGAAATTTTTCACGAATGGTAAAATAACTATATTCCATATATGGTAATTTCAAACAATTTTGACTCTTTTTGAACAATTTATAGCCATAAGAATTTTTTTTAGTTCGAAATTTATAAAAGTTTTTTTTTCACACCTAGAAATAAAAATGTTAATAGAAGATTTAAGTTTTTCTATCTTTAACAAAAAAAAAGTTTACTTAAACGGAACATTAGTCTTTTACGAGCTTTTGAACTTAGAATTATTACGATAGTTGATATTCAGCCGTAATTATTGATCGATTTTTGATATTTTGTTGTATTTCGAAAACAAATAACCGTAAACTCATGAAATGTTCCCCAAATATTTATATTAGGATTTTCCATATATGGTAAAATGTTGAGTTTTTTTGAACTATTTATAGCCATAATAATTTTTTTTAAATTTCGTAAATTATTTTTCAATTAGAAATGTATAAAAGATTTTCTTTTCATAGCTAATATATGAATATTTAATAGAAGATTTCCAATAAGTTTTTCTATCTTTATCAAAAAGAATGAGTTCACCGGAAAGTCACGCTATTATTATAATTTATAGCCCTGAGATATATTTGATTTTTATAGACAATTGTTTAACTATTAAATTTGATTGTTTAAACAAATATGATGTTGTGTATATACATAACACAAAGAAACACTTATTATAAAATATTATAATATCATACTGGCAATAAGTTATATGATTACTACGAAGCAGACGTCAAGGATGCCGAGTCAACAAAATGTCTATGGTTGCTTAAGAGGACGTCGCACGTGCATGTGTTGTTTCCGTCTTACACACGTACGACATAGCATATTTTCGTTCGCTAGTTTCAACTTTCAATAGGGTATTGTCAGTTTTTATATTTGAGTGAATTAACCTATTTTCATACTTTTAGGTAACAAAATTGTATGTGTTCTCTCGTTGGTTTTTTACTATATTTTAATGTTTACGTGAGTTATGAGCATTTTAAAATATTATTACTTTACATACCCATATCTCACTTAAAAATTGAAATATCGTAAAAGACCAACGAGAGAACACAGATAATGTTATTACTTCAAAGTTTGATAATGGTCAATTCACTCTAATATAAAAACTGACAGCACCCTATTGAAACTAGGGACGGAGACAACACATGCGAGTGCGATGTCCTCTTAAGGTGACAGCAACTACGGGAGCGGGTCTGTCGATCATTCTTTACTTTTTTAAATTATTTGTTTTGGGAACATCTGCATTTTTATTATATTTCAAATTATTATTCAAAGTGTTACTGGTTTTTCTTTACTCCTGTTTTAAAGTAGGTACGTAATCTATCTCACGTGTACGTGGACGTTCGAGGCGGATAACACTTTTGGAAAAGGTAGCATAACATTGTAGTACTTACTTTCTCGTATATTACTCGTTATCGTGGTCAGTTGTTCGAGAGTAAAGTAACCTAGCTAGCTTATAGTTGTATAGAATCCTGTATAATCCTATTGGACCTTGATTAATTATCTTTATATGAAGTTCTCGTTATCGTGGTCACCAAAAGGAGAATCATTTAAATAAGTTTATACGGCAGGTGTCGATAATTTACTCGCTTGACGGTTTGGGAATCGGAAACTGAAATATATCTGTTGTATACGCCAATCCTTTGGCCGTTTTTTCGAGCAACGCTGGGTAGTTCAGCTAGTATTTACATAAAATAAAGTATCTGATAATAATAATTGTTATATATATTTTCTAAGATTTTGTGAAATTAAATCACAGTAACTACCAAACTGCAATTTTATAAGCTTTTTTAACTATAAAAATGTTTGTAAATTTGTTTTTATTATAATGTGATATGGAAGTGGCGCAAAAAAGGGTAAAGCCCATACACATCTCTATATCATCTTAATAAAAACGTGTGTAGTATTCATTATTATAAAATAAATAAACTTATAAAATATAGTATAGGTATATAAAATGTGTAATACCTTTCACCTTTTAGGTAAGAGTTTGAAGAGGATAACTAAAAAGTATAGGCAGGTACAAACAATTGAGAGTGCAGGTATATTATACAAATTAATAATTATTATAGTTATTACAATGTATAATACGAATATTATTAATTATCAATTAGGTAAAGCAAGACATACTGATATGATTTGTATTAGTCTAAATATATAACTATATGAAAAGAAAAATATAATATGTAGCTGTTTTGAGAGCGTTCGTGGAGGATCCGATGAAATATATGTTCACCAAAATCTCCATTCGTAGATATTCCTAAAAACACATAAGTAATTTAGTTTCATATAAAATTACATTTTTATTTTTAAAAACTAGCTTAAAAGTTCAAAGATAATTTTTTTTCTATATTCCTGTATTACCTTCAATGAAAATTGATGTGGGATTGATGGATTTCAATTCAGTAAGACCTAATCTGCTCAAACTTACGATTTCCCAAAAACGTCGGTGCACAAGTTGGTAAGATTTTAAGACTATAATATGACCAAAATACCAAATAATGAATCATCTCCATCGGATGTTACACAATTGCATAACTCTGTGTAGGTTTGGTATAACCATGGTTTATCTGAAATAAAAAGAACTATTATTGTATTATCACACAAAACAGAAATATTTTGTCTTATATATTATTATGTAAGTGGTGCTCAGTGATGAGTATCATAAAAAAAAATGGTGTTCCTCAAATAGTTATAGGTGACCTACCTCTCATACTATTGTTATAAAATGTCCTATTCTTCATTTATCAATACCTACCCACCTATAAACTGATAGAATTGCCTGAGCATCACTCGGACACACCACCACTGGTGCTCAATACTAATTCGTTATTTATGTCTTTCCTAACAACTAACAAGTTTGATTAGGCATGCTTTTTAAAACAAATAAATTACATTTTGAAATAAAACTAATTATTGAAAAAGGAAAAGTAAGAACTCTATATTTTATTAATTTTTCAAAATTATTTTTTGAAATCAATAAATTAGTTTTAAATACCTAAGTTAATTGATAGAATCACGTAAATATATGTAGAAAAAACTTCAGAAACAAAAACTTTCCAATATAAAAAATACTAAACGAAAATATTTTTTTTCATTGCTATATTTTTACTGTATTTTAAATATTTTAGGTACAAAAATAAGACCAAATTATATATTTGATGACGATGTTCTTCAAATAGGTAAGTAGAAACCAGTAATTATACACAGTAGGTACATAAACTTTCACATTTTTTTACCGATATGATGATTGATGTTGCTGCTAACAAAATAATAGAATAAAATTTAAATGAAATACCTATGCCTATCTAAATAAGTAAATAAATAATTTAAGATAGGTAACCAATATAATATAAATGTCACAATAGTTATCTAGACAAGATAATAGATGAGTAATCTGTTACCTATCTAGATAAGTCTCAACACTGTTTACATTTTGACATCTTGTATCCTCATACAACAGTTAATTAATACCATGTTCATAATATTATAAAATATGATAAATATGATAATATACATTACTGTAGCCACGATGACAGCCACGGTGACGGCGACGACAGTCATTGTGACTCTGACGACGACAGCCGCAGTGATTGTGACGATGACAGCCACGGCGACGGTGCCGACGACGGCGACGATGACAGCCACAGCGACTGTGAAGACGACAGCCACGGCTACGGTGAGGATGACAGCCAGGGCAACGATGCTACATAGAAACTGTAAGGAATATTACAAATAAATAATTTTTTACATGTTGCGTATGTTGTGGATAATTAATGATATTTTAATAACATTTAATTATAATAATAATAATAATAAGTATTTTAATGTATAGTTGGCTAATATTACAATGGCAATACTGCATAAGAACCTATACTTACTAATAACTTACTTTGATATTATTTTTGTTAACTTCGTTAAGCCAGTGAGGAGCAGTCAATGCGTACATTCGTTTTAAAAATTCGTTTTTAAATGTTGATAGGCTATTTTTGGCGTACGGATACTTTTGAGCATCATATTTTTTACCATTAGACATAAGTCCTTTATCGATGTGATTAGTGGTGAAATTTAGTTCAAATAAATATGCTACTTTAATCGACAGTAATAAAATTATTATAATTTTCATCGTGTCCTAAATAATTGCTGTTGTAAACATATTATTAATATTAGTGTACCTACATATTACATAAGTGTATATTATAACATTTTAATATTTACACTACACACTTTTATTATCATGACAACTCAATTATTTTGAAAATGTATTTAAATCTATATTGAATGAAATATATTCATTTATCATATAAATTGCCACGATTATTGGTATCATTTTTTCTATCTATACAATAAATATAATTAAGTGAAGAATATAAAACTATGAATTTAATTCTTGCGTATTAAAATGAAACAATAACAATATTATGGGGTGATGAGAAATACGTACAGGCGTACAGCGGCATATATAATTATAGTTGACTTTTACTTAATAAAGTCATTAGAAAAGACAGAATAGTGGCTTTATGCGATAGCTGTGAACTAAGTAAATACCTAATGTTTTGATATTTGAAGAAAAATATAAGTCTGTTAAAAATATGGCGAGAAGAATATAAGATAAAAAAAAGTGGGCAATAGTAAGTAGGTAACAGTACAGTAAATTGCGGCAACTCGGCTCATCGTGTACGCCTGTATATACGTACAGTGTACCTCGACACATTCTCATAATTTGTATTATTTATTTATTAAACAAATTATATAAACAACGTAATTGTTAGTAAAATAGAAGCTACTATCCTAAATTAAAATTCGATTATTAAAAAATGAATCAATTATAATTAAGTGCGATGGAAAAAAAAAATTAATTTTTTGCTTTGTAGTAGAAAAATGTTGAATACTAACATAGTAACATAATATATAATAATGTATAAATTATAAAATAATCAAACAGAAGATTAAAACACCAAATTTATTTACTAAAAACAGTTAAATAGGTACTAAAATTGAATTAACTTAATATTTTAGATTCTGAGCAGAGCAATGAATGTATTGATTTTACAATGATGTGTGTTTTTTTTTTTATTTTTGTGTCTGTCATCACGTTTTAGGACAGTAAAAATGCTTCGATTTTCTTCAATAGTACTTTTTCTGATAGGAAAGTGAATCTAGTTGGTACTTTAGGGGGTCAAAAGTTAAAATTTCCCAGTAGTTTTCATGAGCGCCTGGAAAAACAAATGAAAAATTAAGGGAAAAACGGGAATTTTTACGGAAAACCAATTTTCGACAAAATCGATTTTGGTTTTTGGTATAACTCTAAAAGAAATGACCGTAGAGACATGAAATTTTGACCGAATGTTTATATAAGCATTTTCTACACACCATAGCATTTTAAAAATATTCTGACTTATTTTGAGCTGTTAACGGACATTTTCAGTTTCCAATTTTTTTAGTTTTTTTTTCTATAAATGTCAATAAAATTTTATTTGTTGGGTAAAAAATCTTGAAAATTTAATAGTAGGCTTCTAATATATAGTTTCAAAGGCAGATGAAAAATATTAAAAATCCGTAGTCACAATTTTTTTTTATAGGTAATCAAAGTTCAAATTTTGACAAAATACGTAAAAATGACGAAAATGTGCAATTTATTTTGAGTTAGAAATTCATAAAAATTTTTCTTTTTATATCTAAGGTTTGAAAATGTAATACAAGATTCCTCATAAGTTTGTCTAATTTTTTCAATAAAAAAATGTTTATAAGCAAGTCAAAATAAATTTTTATGAGCATTTTAAGTTCAATTTTTTAAAAGATTAGATATTCACTCGATTTCTCATGTAACGATTCTTTTATTTTGTTGTAATTCAAAAACGAATAACTGTAGATGCATGAAAATTTCACTGAATGTGTATATTAGCATTTTCAACTATATAAACACAGTTATTTTTTACAGATATTTTAAGTTTAAATTTGGACGAAATTACATATTAAAATCAATTTTAACGAGTAAAAGTATATATTATAATATTTTTCTAGTATCTCTGATAATTTAAGGTTAATAATTAAATAATATGAATAATATTAATTCAACTTAGCAGCTACCGTAAAATAACAATATCAATATAATTTAAAATATCCTAGACTGACATACCGTCTCCGCTCAAAATCGTTTTTCGTATACAATGATATTATATCATTGAATTCAAATTTAATACCATCCATTATAGTACAGTGATCTACTTGTAGCCTACTGTACAGCGGAGCGACATCCACTTGACCCCCTTTTTTATTTTTGAGTTTGTCATCACCTTTTGGGGCAGTAAAATTGCTTCGATTTTCTTTAACAGTATCTTTTCTGATAGCAAAGTGAATCTAGTTGGTACTTTGGGGGGTCAAAAGTAAAAAAAATCAAATGCGCAGGGAAAAACAAAAGATTAAGAAAAAACAGAAATTTTTACGCAAAATCAGTTTTTGAAAAAATCGATTTTGGTTTTTGGTGTAACTCTTAAACAAATGACCGTATATTCTTGAAATGTACACTGGTTATTTATATTAACATTTACTATACACGATACAATTTTCAAAATATTTTGATTTGTTTTGAACTGTTAACGGTCATATTGAGTTTCCAATATTTTTAGTTTTTCTTTTATGAATGTCAATAAAATTTTATTTGTTGTGTAAAAAAACTTGAAAATTTAACATAAGGTTCCTCGTAAGTTTTTGTTAGTAGAAATTAAATAAAAAGTTAAGCGTAAATCAAAATTAATTTTTTATGAGCATTTAAAATTCAAATTTTGACAAAATACGTAAAAATCATAAAAAAGTGCAAATTATTTTCAGTTAGGAATTCATGAAAAATTTTCTTTTTAAATCTAATCAATATACGACCATTTATACCATAGAGTAACATATTCAAATCACATAGAGCTATATGCGCGCTGGTACGCGTAGTATTTTAGTTTATTGAATATACTAACATAGGTATTATTATTTAAGCACGACTTAAATTTGGACTTAAAATTGGATAAGACCTTTAAAGATTTCGAAGATGTATATAATTATTTATTATTTTCTCGTGTATGAAACATTTGCTGGTTTACTATAGTACTTAGTGTGGATTTTATCATTTTCAGCATTGCCGAGTACTTTGTGTTATGAATACTAACTCACTGTCATAGTTGCAGTTGTAATTATAAAGTTTAAAAATACATTTTGGTTGTAGTTTGTTTTGTTATGATGAAATTTTGATTCCACAGTGTTTTTTCAATTGTCAACAAATTGTGCGATACAATTCGGAGTGTAGGATAGTATGATACATAAATTATTACATTTTAGTGTAGCTATTACGGATAAATAGGTACATAAATATTGAAAAACACACTGATATGATTTGTATTTATCTAAATATAATATATTATATCTATGAAGAAAAATTTATTTATAATTAAACTACTGTTGAATATCATTAAACAAATTATGATTTTTATTATCTTTTAGTGTGATAAAAACATCAAATTCAAGTTTCCATCAACCATTTATCTAAATAAAATGTAACTGTTTCACGGGCTTTCGTTAACTGTGGAGGGTCCGCTGGACTAGAAGTATAAACATCTGCACAATGCGATACTCCTAAAAACATATAATTTGTTTTCATATCAAACGACATTTTTAATTTAAGAAATGAGCTTAACATGATAAAAGTTTAAAGATTACCTTCAATGAAAATAGATATGGAATCATCCGATCGTGGTTCAAGAAGACCTAATCCGTTCCACGGATCGATAGACCCGTGTAAATAAATAACTCGGCTTGTTGTGTTTTTTAAACCATGGTACATCAAAGTTGTCTCGTGAACTGCCTTTTCCAGTGCAGTTAAATTAAAACTAAACAAATTAATTTAGTATCTTTAAAATATTAACTTAATTACATATGAAGTTATGAAGTATTATTATTTATTTTTGTTCATTCCATAGATTTCAAGATTAATTTATTAATTAGTTAAATAATAGCTCGTATTAGGAATACGACATTATAACCAGTTCAATTATTATTTGAATATTTATCATTGTCATGTACTCATGTATGTCGACTGCCTAAAAAATAAACTCCAACAACCGGAAATAACTATATTTACTATATGAATAAATATTAAATATTATAATTAAATTTTGAATTTGATAATACAATTTGTTATACAAATGTTTATAATTTTTAAAGTTATTAAATACCTATGTGATAAAATTATTCAGGAAAACTTATTAAAAATCTGAGGATTTTTCACAGCCTTTTCTAGATAACTCATTAAAATACGCTACATATCTCGGTAGGTATATAGTTCATTGTAATAAAGTCACTATCAGAAATTAACTCTACACTGAAAAACTCATTATACAATAAGTTTTATGAATAAAAAATAAAATTTTTAAGTTATTTTTTTATAAACTTACTGCTCTCCAAAAACATCAGAGCACAAATCGGTAAAAAAGTCTATTGGAATGGTATTACCAAATAAGTGATCATCTTCATTGGATGTTACAAAATTACCAATCTCTGTACAGAGTTGGTAAAACCATTGTCGATCTGAAAAAATAGTTTTCTTTTTATAATCTAACAAAATCACGTACCTACCTACCTAATAAAACCTAACTTAACAAAATATAGCCCTTCAACAAAAGTGTCCGTTAGATATATGGTTTCGTTAGAATTGTTTCCAAACAACGACAATGTTATAAAGATAACTTTTGATAAATTATTCCTATATAACGAGGAACCATTTTGATTTATTTCGAGTATTGCGAGTATTAATGCTCACCCCCAATTTACTTTTTAAAGTATATTTATTCAAAATGATTTTTAGAATTTTTAAATAGGTATACCTAAAGATTATATTTTCAAATTTCTGATATTTTTTATGTATACTTAAGGATTATTCTGTGGCGATACAAACTTCTATTTTTCAAATGAGAACCCCTCCCTCCTTTTGACTGAAAATTATCTAGCGGATGATTTTCTTGATGTGCCTATTTAAGTCAACATTTTAATGCGTAATTTCTTAGTTACTATATGCTTATATTAAGGATAATAATCCTTAAAAATGATTTTATGAATATATATATTCGCTTTACACTTATTATTGAGTCTCAATACCTGAACGGAAAAAAATTAATATAATAATTGAGTCGGAAAATAATTTTGAATGAATTATAAAATCAACCATACTATACGTATATGGAGACGACTACCTACTTACGCATTATCGTTCATATAATTTTTAAGACTTATAAATAGGAAACTTAATATATAAATCGGGAATTTGAGATTTAATTTCTACCGTAGCTAGTATAATAATATATACAGTCTTCCGATATCATATCATATTATACATTTTAGTTAAAGAGACTATAATGGATGAAGTTATGTTAGAAATTAAAGTGTTTTTTTGATCGATTGATACAAATTTCATTTTCATAAACATTTTCGAAAAATTACCAACCCTGGATTTGTTGCAAAGTCGGTTTTTAAATTAAGTAAATTTAATATAATAGTTGAGAAATCTATAAATCATGAGTAAATAAACATTTTTTTTTAATGTTTTAAATTTTAACAATTATTTTCCAACGGTTCCGACAAAATTTGAGTCCAATAAAATATGTTTTTAACAAAATACGGTTCCGACAAAATATTTTTCAGAATCTTCGTGATCGACGAGATCGATATTTAATAATCGATTAGGTAGGCTTTATTAGTTAAATATGATCAAAAAATTACTAACCTCCTGATTGTACAGATCGTTTGTTCCAATATATTTCTGAATTGGATTTAAGTGATGATTGGTATGAATACGATGAACATTTTCTATTGTTAATATATCTTAATTGTTTGTGTACAACTACATATCGATCAAACTGAGAAAAATATGCATATATATCATTATTTTATCGGTTCTTAGTTATTTAGTTACAATAGTTACATCAATCACTTAGTTACCTACAGGAATATAGATATATAATGTCTATACATTAGGCAAGTATATAGTATATATTATACAGCCACTAAATGGTGATACTGTTAGATTTATTTAAAAATATGTTCTAATAAAATGTTGATTTGATCTGCCAGTATCCTACATTCTACTGTAATCTTACTCAACGTTTTTTATCATGTTTAAAATAGGTATAACATTGTATTATATTTCACATTTTTTTAAACGTTCGACAAAAAATTATTCGAGGGTTTCGCTGCTTGTGAATATTTTTTATATCCTTAGCAGTTAAAATCTAAAGTTCATCGACAGTGTGGAATATATCATTCGGCCTTTGATCAAAAAATATAAAACATATTATCCATACGATAATAATATTTAGTATTATATTAGTAATATATTAGTTGATTAGGTACATATTTTCCGGTAAGATATTAGATTATAAATAATAAAACAAAATCTACCTACAACAGTTTGATAGTTAATTAATAATCATTGCTTCATTGCTAATTAATAAAATACTTACTGCGTTTCCTAATGACTTGTCTAACATAGTATCACATAATGATGTTATTGATACAGCTGATCTTGCCATATTTGAGTAATATCGGTTGTCTTTATTGTATTGTATAATTTCTGAAATGGGTAAAGATAATTGTTGAAACAATTGTCTTACATCTCTTTTAACATTTTTGTTTATGTGATAGCATGCTCTGAAATTATATAATTACAATTTACCTTTATAATTACCTAGAAGGGCAAGGTATTTAAATATTAATTAATAATTGTGTATATATCAATAACCATACTTGAATTTGCTTTCAATATATTTTGTTCCATTGTCAGTGTTCAAAAAATCACTAATCACCATAGTTGCTTGTCTTATATTTGAAACACATTTTGGATTATAAGATGATAACGCTCTATCAGCGACCTTAAAATAATCTATGGAAATAAAAGATCTCCACATTATACAATTTGAATTGATGACCATCTCATAGAAAGTAAATGTGAATCAAATAAATTTCAGTACCATGTACCTATATGGTACTACATATTACATATTAGTTCTGTTTAGTTTAACTTAGTTGGTAACAATTTATTATAATACTTTCGCTAGGTACTTACTTAAAACAATATTATATCATAGGAATATGTATTATATTAAGTTGTTGTAAAAGACTAAATACATTTTCAAATAATGCGTTATTATAATAGTATAGTTAGTACCTATATTATTTATTCTCGTCTTTATAACACTACTTGACGATACTGCTGCATGTACGAGATGTGGATATATACTTCTTGCCCAAGCAGCTAAACTTCCCGGATAAGATCCTCCAAATAATACCCATTTACTGTTAGCTAATTTATTTTGAGTTCTATCCTTTATAAATGCTTCCACATCAGCCAATGCTTGTTTAATTCTCAAGTACGCTAAATTTGTAGTATTTAAATTACTGAAACATAATATGATTATTATTTAATTTTATAATATGTTATTTTAGATATCAATATATTTTGAACTATGGGCGAATAGTATCATTAAATTATTAAGATTTTTTATCGACTATAGTTAAGTTAGATTATAAAAATAGTACTAAACAATTTTTAGATTTCCTTTTCCGAAGGTAGCACAACTATGGGGGTAGGGGGTTGAAAACTGTAACCCACCTCCTCACAAAACATTTTTTTAAACGAATTATACAGTAATTAATTCTAAAATATTTTATTTAGGTAGTTGCCTAATTTGAATATGAATTACAGAAGTACCGACTTCGTTTATGTGTACAAATTATAGTATGATGTGGTACGTTTCATACCTAGATTTTACTCATAAACCCCACATACCAAATAACATTTGAAGGGAGCTACCTTTATGTGAAAATAAATCCTGGATGCGTTACTCTGTGCTATGTAAATCATTTTAGTGTATTATAAATATGTAACTCTAATCCACTCAATTAGTTGTATTTTTTCTGAGTAATTTAAACGGTATATATGTATTAGGTATGAAGGTAAATAATATTTAAAAATAAAAAGATAATGTAACATGGGAATCCTGGGCCTCCTACGAGTTTTTTTATAGGGCCATGTGGCCCAGTTTTCATCCATCAAATTGAGTCAAATAAATAATGTACCTATATATGAGCATAATATTGTGCTTAAAACTGAAACTTAAATAACTAACATTTGATTGTTATTGGCCACAAGTCGAACTGTTGTGCAATCCTGCCGATTGTTTTTTTGTGCGGCGTAATGCCGATAGTTCTAGTGCGACTTGTTTTGTGCTGGTTTGGTACACATGCATGTAGTGTACAGAAATTTAATGTTTTGTCGTAATTAAAAAAAAATTATCCGTGGGTACTCGAAAGTATATTGTTATATTGTACATTACGACGTTTTCAAATGCAATTTTTCGGGGGAAAAAATTTAATTTACTGCGTATTACTAATGTCTAATAGTAAAATAAACTACTTTAATAGCAATAATGTCATAAAATACATCATTTATTAGTAAATAGTATGCTGAAGTCTTCGCTCAGAATCGTATATAAGAATTTTATATATTGAGTTCAAAATTAGCACATCCGCTACAGCGGCTCCTCGAGAAACCTACTGTCCAGCAGAGTGGTATCCTCTTGCTCAACTTTTTAATATTGATTTTAGTGATTTTACACGTTATAATATGATGTAGGTACTGTTTAAGGCAATCATATTTTTTGAAATCAAAATAAATAATAACTAAAATGGATCGGGAGACATGAGAATAGATAATTATACTAATAGATTGGCTTTACCTCTAGAATCTAGATTAACTGTAGGCCTGTAGAAGTGACTGTTTCAGCTGTGGGTTAGCCTATAATTTCATTAATGTTAGATCTTGTACAACTTATAATAATATTATATTTACAGCCAATTATTTAAGTATACAGTTTATTATGGTACCATCAAGTAGCTACATTATTAACTGTCTTTTCTATTACAATAGTTGAATAATAGTTAATATTAATATAGATAGTTTATAAACCCTAATTAACTAAAAAAGGAAAAACACTTATACTAATGATACATCTGTGTACACATTATACTATATTGTTTTTTAATGTCTGACTAACAACTTAATGTTCTTAACATTGACATCACTTCTAACAAAAGTGAATTATTATCATTTAATTATCTCACCTGGTTCATAATTAACGCTTTACACAATATGATCAGTTTGTATATTATTATTTTGACTTATAATATGTTTTGCTTATTGTAACTATATTATATCATTATGACTATAGTGTACTTGGCTATTCAATTGTATCTGATTCAAATAAAGTATTTATTTTTAATTAAAACGGTAGGTAGGTATTTATTATTGTTATAAATTTGAGTACCTACCAGACAGTCTACAGTATAATAATCTAATTATAAAGAAAATTACTTAGATTTGTAATTATTTTATCCCGCTAAACAGCACTTACTCAGTAGGATAGCTCTCTCCATAATACCGATGTTCCAATTGAAAACACAAGGCTTTAAATTTTCTAGCGTATTCCATCATAGCCCCATCGATCAACCATTTATCTGAAATTCTTTCTTCACCTCCTATCCACAAAAATACTGGGCCACCGACTTTATGGTATTCTGAATTAGTTTGATATCTCTAAAAAATTCGATTAAATTATTAATTTTAGGATCACTGGATAATTTTAAAGCTTATCGTATAAAATTAAATTAATAAATACCTGCTTCCACGTTCTGTTATCAGAAGGATTAAAATGATCTAGTTTCTGTATAATGAAATCCTCTCTGAGGAAGTTCTTATTTTTTGCTCTTAATGAAGTTCTAATTAAGGATGGACTTGCATTTGGTTCTCCTATACCCACTAGTCCTGTGAAACTGCTATAATGAGCAGATAGACCACACCAAAGGTAACACGAAATCAAGCAAAATATTAGATTCATTTTTGAAATTAAAATCCACTAACTGAAAAAATTTAAACATGTATCAATGTTATATTAAGGCAGTAGGTAAGTAAAACGTAAATATTAGAGTTGTTTCATGAATATAAGACGTTAAGACCAGTTTTATTTAAATCTGAAAACGGCAAAGGTGTTTCAATAAAACTTATAAAAATCAAAAGTTTTTATTATACCTGCATTGTGTACTTCGTTACTCACTTATTATTTATCTAGGTACTACCATTTTTCTAATACTAATAATAAAATATAAATATATAATAATATACTAATAATTGAATCTGAGATTGATAAAACTACAACTTGTATGTTAGGAAACGCCAAAAATAAATGTCCGAAAGAGTTGATGACTAATGAATTAACCTCTGCTCGTCGTAAACAATATCTCTCAAAGAAATGCAAAAAACACCCTAACGATGTAAGGTTAGATTTGCATTATAAAAAGGTACAAGATTAACTTTACAAAAACTGTAAGGCTAGCAAAATTAAAATTTTATGAACAGAAATTTAAAAATGTAAGTTCTAATCTAAAATTAACATGGGAACTAATAAATTAAGTTACCGGTGTTAAATGTAGATCTAAAGATGAAATATTTAAAGTGAAATACAATGAAACAGAAATAAATGGTTCAAGCTTAAATTCGTTTAAAAGTTTCTTGCATAATATAAAACAAACAGTGAAAATAAATTAATTAAATGGTAACTCGCGTGTAATTAAATATGATATTCCACAAGATAGAATTTTGGAGCCAATTATTTTTATGCTATATAATATTATTTAAATCTATGATGCCAGGATTGATGGATCTATAGTTACATATACCGTTGATAATTGTCTCTCTTTTCATATAAGTCTCGGGATGGAGAATGGAGTATATACGAGAATTCCTTCAGAGGTTTTAGTCACTTACCATATAGCTTAAGTGATGGAAATCTATTTTTAAATGTGGAAGAACTGTGTTTGTGCCGTTTTCATTAAACAAATATGTTTTTAATTATAACACTATTTCAATACACAGCGGCATGAAAAAAATTTGAAATTTACAAACCTGTAAAGTTATTAAAAAATTGAAAAACATCGATACTGACTTAAGTGTAATTTTTGATATTAATTTAATATATAATTTGCTTATTAACAATCTAGTTAAGCTATATGTTTCGTAACTTAAAAGTTAGTCAAAATCAAAAACATGATTCCCAAACACACTATGAATAATATTTACTATGCACTATATCGACTGACAGGAATAAATATTTAAAATATTTATATCAAATTTATTAAAAACTGTTAAAATAATTGTATATAGGCTCCAACCGATGCAAAGTAAATTTTTTTGTATCAAACCATGTATCTCTGCATTTATTAAATTGAACACCATCTAAAAGTAACTTAACTTTTGTCAGTCGCTAAGGTCGTTTTGATGAAAAAAGTTTGAAAAGGCCTTAAAGTACAAACTATATTTAAACATGAATTACAATTTTTTTATTTACAAAATATACTCACCTATACTCATATGCAAATTCGAGAATTTTACTTGGCAAACTTTTGGCACAACCTAAAGTAATAACTTCCAATTGAGATCAAACTATCATACTGTGAATATTTTGTTACTGTATTTTCGTTATAAAGCGTTTCATCAAGGTTAAAAAAATTATACCTAATTACAATAATTTTACTAGTTGTAAAATATTTTAATTTACTGTGTGCAAATATACTTAATGTGCCATTTAATTGTGACTATTAATAGCATATTTATGCCAATACTGGGTCCACCTCCGTACCACCGCTTCATCTTTCCAAACCTCCACATCTTAGCACCACCACACCACTGCCACTGCTAAAACCCTCGTGTCCGCCTCCCGATCTGGCACGTAACATCATAATATATTTATATTCACGCAGGCGTACGTGAATCATAAATGTATTAGATGATTGTTTAGGTAAATAGCTCAGTGTGTATGAAGACGAGTAGGTCAGAGGAGGCATAGGTGGTGTGGTGGTGAACAGGTGGTCTTGGGATAGGCATAAATATAATTATTTATTAATATACTATTAATAGGCACAATTAAATAATACATTTAGTGTATTTCCACACAGTAAATTAAATTAGTTTACAACTCGTAAAATGTTTGTAATTACTAATTAAGAATATATATTTTTAACCTTAATAAAATGCTACTTCTATTATACATTTTTTTTTATTATTTTAGCATTATGACTATCTCATTAGAATTCATTAATATTAAATAGATAAAGTGAAAAAAGTATATAGATCTTAGGTAAGCTCACTTTATGACAAATTGTAATTTTATTTATTAGCAGATAACTAATATCTGATAAGTAAGTAATAATGTTAATATTTTATGTCTAAACTGTACATTAACACTTTTAATGCTACATCTAAGTAAAGTATGCTACATCATCATTAAAGTGTTGACAACCTATAGCTGTAATATCTTCTTAAAATGAATATAGGTGCCTATGGTTCAAATTCTTTTGAAAAATGGACATCTATACCATTTCAAGCAGAAATCAATTTTACTATTACTGTAAAATTGATTTTCGGAAATTCTTATTCCGGACTATAAAACGACCAGAATACAATATGTAGAATATAAAACAAATTGAAATCTAAGTTAACGGGACATTATGTTGAGAGAAAAAATAAGACAGATTAAAATATGACATAGGTAAAATTAAAAACTTTGAATGTAGGTACCTAATATACCCGGGATGTCAAATAAGTCCTAAAATACTAACTGTCGTTAATAGGAAATTTCGGAACGTTATGCCTATCCATAAAATTAAATTGAAGTATTAAATTAGGGAAAACTGGAAAAAGCGTAGTATAAAAAGGGAAAATTATCTGGAGGTAAAAAAAGAATTTAAATAGGACAAGAATAAATTTGAAACGGCAACAGAATCTGAACTATGGAATTAATTTATATATATTTTTTTTTCTGGGATATCGTTGTTTGATTTGTCGTTACGAACAAATTCCTAGAATGATCGAAGATTGTTCTTGAAGGCATTTTTGGTGCGTGTAAGGAATGCTTTATTATAATTTATAACGTAAAATGTATATTTTGCACGGAGGTTAGAAAAGTGAGCATAATCTAGTGACCTATTGTGTGCTTTCTTTTACAAAAAAAAAAAATGGACTTAGAATTTTTTGAGAACTATAAAGGGAACTTAGACTTTACATATTTGTTCTTAGGAGCAAAGTTTAAGATAAAAAAATGGAGGCCATCGTATAATGCATTGGTGGTTAAATCTACTTCAATCTATTTCTGGCCAGTTAAATTGATCAAGAAATTTAAGTATTTCTGGGTATGAAGTTTTCTGAAAGTTAAAGTAGGTAAGGGAATTATCGAGAGAAGGAATATCAGCTATAATTCGAAAGAAGATGTCAAGGATTATAAGGATCACGGGGGACGACATTACAGGGGGATTTTTCAATATATGTACTATTATTGTTTAAGAAGACAAGATCAAGATGTCTACCTTCATTGTTAGGCACGTTTACAATTTAATTAGGTATACTTTATTTTAGTCACTCAGGTACCTAGTCAGTATGTCCATATATGCGTAGTTAGATGCATCATTAGAATATTAAATAACGAATTGATCAAAATTTGAATCATGAAGACTTGGCAATTTTAACGGGGAACAAAGTTGTAACGCGACGTCGTACATCACGACTATCTTACCGGCACCTCGCACTGATGTCGTGCTGACCTACCCAGTGTTGTGTCTTCACCACGTCATGTGATTGCGTGAACTTGGGGACAACCTCTAAATCCCCCCCTCCATTTTCTTTTACGTGGCTTCCCGCGACGATTCAATGGCTCGCTTGACCTATAATCATTATATAATACCATTTTTTTTTTTTTTTTGTGTTTAATCAGTAGTAGGTACACAGTACGCCATAGGCATAACTATAGGTGGGACTTAGGGGGGGCAAAGCCCCTCCCTGTTAAAATGCCTAGTCCCATCACCAACGGTAGCTATATTTTTCAACTTTAATTTTAAATATCGTTTTTTTTTTTTATTATTAATATCTTGGAAAAATATTTATTTTTTTTTGGTTAGCAAACTGATTTGTAATGGCCCTATGTAAGACGTAATACGTACCGTGTCGTGTAGTCTTAACTACATAAATAATACTTAGAAGTTGTCAACAAACTAAACACAAAAATAGTCGTAAAAGACGTACGTAGCGCTTTCAATTCCAACAATAGTTCTGCATTTTGTGAAAGAACGTTCACAGAAATGCGTCGAATAAACACTTACATAAGGTCAACGATGCTATTAAATCGATTTTCAATGTTATCTATCATATAGCAATTGAGATAGATTTGTCAAACGTTCTAAACAAAGAAGACATTTTAAATAAATTTGCCAATACTAAGCGCAGGCTTAAGCTGAAATAATTATCTTTAAAATTTCTTTAACGTTCACTTACGTTTTAAGAATTATCTTGTATCTAAAATAATACTTAATAATATGTTACTGTTTTAATGTTTATCTACCTCAATACCACTTTTTTATTATTTGTTTTATACATGCCATACACATTACAAAATGTAAAATAATAAAATTATATTATAATTTAATAATGAATGTTATTTGAAGAACGAGATGGGTGGTGTGTCATTTGTTATTTATATTAAATATGTCAGGGCTGAATCCCTCCTAACTTTAAGACCCAATTACGCCTATGACTGTACACCGGCTAAGGTTTGTTTTTGTTATTATACTGAGTTCTCAATCTTGTGGTGTGTTTTTATTTATACGTAAAATGTACGAAATTTATATCATAGAGTAATACACCGGGAAATTTCATCAGCGGTGGGCTCCTCTGACCTGCAAGAGATGGGATAAACGCTACGAAGGCGCATGTACTTCTATTGGGTATTGTACATTATGTTATATATTTATTTGTATGGCTTGGACGGCATTATATTATAAATTATTAAATGCTACGCATTCTGGTTTTTGGATCCACAGGACCGACGGCCCTTAATGAGGTTCTTATATATATTTAGTACAATATTATACATTTACACCTGTTGTGTGATTAATTTCAGGGCAGATTCAGCTTCCGTCAACATTTTTATTTTTTGGTGTATAATTTTAGACTATTGCAGGTTTAGCCAGTTGAGCTTTCTCCACGCCTAACAATAAATTTCCTTAGTTATTTAAACTCGACCCTTGTTTTTTTTTATTTAATTCCTTTATACCTTATTTTAAAATTCCTACGGCCTCCTTCACCAGTATGGTATTTTACGGATCAAAGGTTGGCGACCCATAATATATTCCTGGAGCGTCAGTAGCTATAATGTTACAAAGTGAATAGAATAGATAGTTATAAGTAAAAAATATTTTATTCTATTCAGCCAAAACAAAATTCGTGTATGATCCAATCTATAGTGACCAATAGGGGTTGACAAAGAACCCTCCTTAAGTCTTTATTGATATTGCTATGTACTGGCAACTCGTTAATATATTATATATAAATATAAGATTCATGTATAAAAACACCATATTTGATATTATGATTATAAGGCCTAGACAAAAACCTCGAGAAAAAAAATATTTAGATAAACAATAGGATGTAAAAATGGCACATGGCAAAATAGGTAACGCCTTCGGGAAATAATTAAAACTCTTACTAATTTCAGAACCCAACAGGGTGAATAAAATAAATTGTATTACGAAGTATTAGGCTTTATGATAATATTTCTAAGGAATACGCAAATCAGAGCATTTCTTTTTAAATTAATTATTTGGACTTAATATATAGTAAAGAAAATATATGAGTGATTCGTAGATTTTCTGAATACTAACCATTTCATTGAATGAATTATCCTAGTGCAAGTGATATCATAGTTTAAATTTTATCATAGTGCTTACTAGTGAAAATCCTAATTTCATACTTGATGCTTAGGTAGGTACTAACTATATTATAATATCTATGTCCTATAGCCGCTAAAAGTTATAGTCACTTCTTATAGCGTAACAACTTTTATACAAAAAGGATAAATTCTAAGCATAAAAAAAAGTATAGGTACATAAATAAATACTGTTTTTATAGGTATATTGTATAAAAGTATTATTATTAACGCTTCAACATCAGGGTGATTATTATTGTTAATTGTGTCTATAGGTTGATACATAATAACATGAATATAATATGATAGTTTAAAATACAAATACAAAATAAATATAATAATTGGCAAAGTATGGATATTGTTGATTTAAATAATATTTTATATAATTCAGGCGAATGGAGTAATTTCATTTCTTCATGTAACAATGCATAGTGGTTTCCGGTTCTGGTACAATATCAGTTCACATAAATTATGAGGATGATTGAGCTCGTCTCTGTTTGCTGGTGTTTCGACTCAAATGTAGAATTAAGAGTGCCGGAAAAGTACGTATAAAATTTTAATATTTTAATTTATTAGTGTATTACCAATATAATATAATATATATTAACATATGAGTATGTATATTGTAATATTTATATATAAATTATCATTTAGAGCAAAATATATTAATTTTGTTTTTATTTATTTAAATATCTTTCAAAAATAATTATTTTAACTATCTTTTTTCCATTCAAACCATCAATCTTCCAACAACCATTTTTGTAAATAAAATGCAACAGTTTTTCGAGCTTTGGTTAACTGTGGAGAGTCTGATGAATGAGAAGGATATAAATCTGAACAATGAGCTCCTCCTAAAAATACATAATTTTTGTTCACAATAAACTGAAATTTTAATTTTTTTTAATTAGCCTAAAAATTTAATTTTTGGCTACCTTCAATGACAATTGAAACGGCATCTTTTGTGTGTGGTTGATCAAGTCCCAATTTACTCCACGCATCCAAAGACCCGTGTAAATAAATAATCCTACTTGTTTTTTTTTTTAAATCATGGAACATCACATTTGTTTTTTTGACTGCCGTACGTAATGCATTTGCGTTAAATCTAAATGAAAAAAAATAATGATCATTTAATCGTTTCCGACAGTTCTAAAGATTTCAAAATGAAGCGATCCGGCATCATGATACCAACCGACTGTTACAACAATATTAATGTATGATATATATATATATATCTTGTAACCATCAAAAATTAAAATGACCACCGTCTCAAATGACTATGTTTGACCCCTTCACGCACATAAAGCAAAATCTTTGAAACTGGTCAAGTGATAAGTAATACAATTAAAAGAGATTTGTTACGCATGAACTTATTATTATTGATTTAAGAAAGATCAGACTTGGTTGCAAAGTAGATATCAGTACTTTGATAGAACGACTATTTTGGGTGAGGGTCCGGGACTCGACCATTTTTTACGGTTAGGTTTTTGTCGAATATCTTTCCTTTTTGCTTGCTTCTGCATAGTGGGAAATGTCTTGAGGTTTTAATCATAAATGTACTATAATATATTCATATGCAGAAAACGGAAACCAGTTTTTGCTCTACGTCACGGTGTCGATTCAATGTCACTTCAGGCAATGAGAACTACCCTCCCTAAAGCGGCCTTCATTTTGAGAAAATAGCAACTTTTAGATTTTTCCCACTATTTTCATTATAAGACTTCACGTTTCTATCTATACGGGTTAGGTTAGGTTAGAGTTTTGATAATCAGTGAGTCAGTCAGTAAAAAAATTCAAACTTTGAAGTTCTTCTTTGTTGAAAAGACTTAATATAAAGGGCCATAATTTTACAAGGTTCTAAGCTACTCAAGCTTAATTTATGTTCAAATTATGACGAATTATGCACAATATACCTAAACTTGCGTCATATGTGGTTATACACTACACATTCGTAATTAATTATTTTAACTTTTGAAATGAACTCAACACTAAAATATATTCTGTCTCAAAGTATAATACACCGGGCGGCGACCTGTTTCCGTCGGCGACACGCATTTCCCATATAACGGCATAGGTAGTGACCGGTGGAAGGGGAAAAAAAAGAGTGAAGCTAGAACCGGTGTATTCTACTTTGAGAAAGAGTTGTCTTATACGATACGTCATATAAATAATGAATTAATAATTATCATTTTTAAGAAATATTTTTATCAACTTACGATTTTCCAAAAACATCGCTACACATACCAGTAAAATAGTCTAATGGAATGGTATTAGCAAATAAGTGGTTATGGTTACTCGATGTTATAAAATTACCGATCTCTGTACAGATTAGGTACAACCATTGTCGAACTGAAATAAAATAATTTGCTTATTATATATATTCATACAAAAGCAGATGAAATAGCCGTTTAAGATTTAAATAAATAAATAATACATACTTTAGATAAGAAAAAAATACTTTAGGAACAATTAATTAAAATTTATAAAAATAAAGGTACCTAGGTACTGAAGTAAGTACTAAACTATACTAACTTCCACTTTTTACATTTTCTGCGTCCCAAGATGTTTCCTTGAGAGCGGCAATTGCAAGTTGATAAGTATTCGATATACAGTCTATATTTTTACTGGATCTCAATCTTTTGTGTACTTCTGTATATCTTTCAAGCTGTGAAAAATATGCACATTATTATTGATTATTATTTTATTGGTTTCTAAAGCTATCAAATGATAAAAATCACTGAGTTACATGATCACATAGATTATAGACAGTTTATCAGCCACCTAATGGTTGAATGGTGATGCCCTACACTTTAGAGCAATAAAACTGTCAGATTGATTATTTATTTAGTTTAAATACTTACTTATTTAAAAAAAAGAATTTCCACCAAAATAATAATAATTTGAACTGCCATGTACCTTACCTATCTACTATAGTCTATAATTACCTACCCAACATTTTAAGTCATGCTTAAAATACTAATATTGTAGCTATTGCCTACACAACACGGTTTTTTAATCAAATTTTCAACAAAAAAATGATTTAAACATTTCGATGTTTCGTTACTTACTTGGGTAAAACATGTATTTACTATATCTTTACCGGTTAAAATCAGACTATTTCGTCGACAGTGGGGATTACGTATAATTTGACGTCTCCGCTGTCAGAGATGCGTACCTACACTCAACTGCGGAAACGCTCTGAGTGTTCCGTATATGCCGGTGTTGCTTCCTCACGGATGGGTGACCACCCGCGATTTGTAACAACAAATCCTTGCCACCCATACACGTGTCCCTAACCGACCGTATCAACCGTCCCCAACCCTTCCAACCTTACAGTCTAATGACCTCAGTCGTTGAAGCCTTAACTCAATAATAAAAAAAAAATTATTATTTAAAAATATATCTAATAAATAAAAATATAATAAAATATATGTACCTACTTATTTTTTAAATATTTATCTATTTGTTGAAACAGATAAAAATTTTAGAAATAATAATTAACCGACGAAGAATCGGCCACACTCGCATCACACACGGACACCTCATGAAGAACCAATCTCCAATAGAATGCAACTCATGAGGAGTTACCCTCAAAATAAAACATGTAATAACCGAATACAGATCAAACGAAGAAGCATTAGAAAAAATCGACGTACAAGCTAACTTGTACGAAGTAATAGGACCAGACTGCTGACCCGAGAAAATCATGGCATTTCTAAAGATCATTGGAATAGAAAATATATTTAAGCACAACATAGTCATAAGACACAAATTCCCCCTCATATTATTGTAACCAAACTATACCCCAAAAACATATAAATGACATTATTACAACAATGTATAAAGCTAATGGCCCATGTCGCCGAAGTTTAAGAGATCAATAAAAAAAAAAATAAAAAATAAAAATTTTTTAATGACATATTGAAACACAAGAAGGTACAAGGATAGGTACTCACCAATATGAGTTTTTATGAATTTATATTTAGCATTAAATTTCTTCTAATTTTTTTTTTTTGAGGGGTTCGTGTAGGTCCATTTAAAGGAAAGTGACCAATTTTCTTTATAGCACACATCATACCAAATCCCTGCGCACACCTATGGTTATAAGTTATGATTCTCGGGTTACGTTGGATTAGTTCATAACAATAAGTCTTTAACAGTTCACGGGTTTTTCTCTAATCTCTTAACGTCATTCGACAAGCGACGTAAGTCGAAGTAGTATCCTGCTATCATTTAAAAAAGATGTTCAAAAACAACAAAAAATAAATAATTGACATACTTATGTCTAAACACGATATGGAACGATAAACATTAAAGCATAAAAATAAATTTCAGTTCCTTCAATTGTACTTATATTATTGAACATTTAGAACTGTGCAGTATAATTTACAATTATTTAAATTTATCGTTCATTAGTAGGTACTAAAAAATATATTGTTTTATTCAGTTGTAATTTTTTAATAGGTAAGTATCATTTTAAAACTGAATAGCTTAAAGTAACATAAATTAATAGCGATGCCTATAAAAAACATATTATAAAATAAACTCGATATAAGATGATGAGTGATGACAGTCGACTAACCATCTCCACTTGGAATCTTTTTTTTATACAATGATATATGGGTAATTTAATTCAAATTTAACACATCCATTACAGTTACCCATTAGTCATCCACTGTACAGCTGAGTGGTACCCACTCGCTCGCTCTTGTAATGTTAAATTTGACTACAACATAATACTCAAATATCCGTGATTTTGACTAAATTTGTGAAATTTATATGCTAATAAAAAAATTCTGCATATGTCAGGTCAGTAAATAAATAGTTAAAAAGTGTCTCTTCATTTTCCCCGATTATTTTAAAAATACATAGTTAATAATACATTTTGACCTCTCAAAAGTACTAATTATAATCAAAGCACTTTTTTTACATCTTTTCGTAATTTTGTGTACTTTCCAATAAAACAAAAAAAAAACTCACAACAATACACCATTATAATGTAAATCACTCCAAACAGGATCTAAAATAAATTGTCATACCTATTTGTAAATGAATACGTTCATACTTAATAGCATTGATTATAAATACTATTATATAATACTACTAGTACAATCAATGTTAATACGTATAAAAAATTAATAAGTAATAACACCTGTTTGATATTGATCTATTATCACAGAAAACGTTCTGTATAATTTTATAAAAGTTATTAATATTATAATAAGTATATTTGATTAACTTGTCTCTTAATATTTACGGTGAAAGTAGACATGTTGTTTAAAAACCATTGGAAACTGAATTGTGACTAGTTAAAAATAAATATACCAATATATATATATAAATAATATTCCCATAGTATACCCAATACCCACATTATAGACGCTATATAGTATTTTTTATTTTTTTTTAAATCCTCAATACTTGAACAATTTTAAATGGTAACGGATTACTTTTTTTACGTTGCTGCCCATTGCCCAACACTGAAGGGACTTGGTAAGATATTCTGTAATAAATAATAAAACAAAACCTATAAAGGCAGGTACCCTCAGCTGTTTTGCAGTTAGTTAATACTATCATTTATCATAATTATATATACGATATACCTGCAGTATTATATACGTAACAAATTTCCTCATTTCCTCATATTAATAAAATACTTACTGGATTTCCTAACGACTTGTCTGTCATCATATCACATAATGTTGCTAATGATAAAGACGATTTTTTCTTATATTTGTTATCATTATTGTATTGTATTATCAGTGCAACCGGTACAGCTAAGTTATTAAACAAAAGCATTTTATCTTTTTTATTTGTTATGTTTGTATGATCACACATTCTGAAATTATACAATTACAATTGGCTTTAAATATTATTACTATTATTATATATACCATTTTGATAATAATTGATCATTGTGAATTATGTACTTGAATTTGTTATCAATATATTTTGCTCCATCGTCGGTTTTTAACAAATCGTCAATCGTTAAAGTTGCTTCTATAATATTTGACTCACATTTTGGATTATAATTTGACAATGTTTTTTGGATAGCAATAAAATATTCTATGGGAATAAAATATCTCAAAGTTATTTATTTATCAACAATGACCACGACGAAGAAAGTAACTGTTCATAAAATAAATCGCAATATAATTTATATACATAGTACTAACTATTTAATTTCACGTTGTTATCAATTTATAGGTACCTACTTTAAAACTACCTATGTGTTGCCTCATGCAAAAGTGTGGTGGGTATCCCAATAACTTCACTTTCTAAGACCTAGACGGCTAGAATGGTTTATTATTTATACTGGCATAGTCGCATACGACTTGTGTTAAAAATATGTGAAAAGACAAGTGTAAAATGTGAAAGAAACGGTGTGTAGGTACTTATATTTAAGGTAATTAAACTTAACTTCATAAGGAAAAAAGTTCACGCCACCACTGGTCATTGCAATTTCAATGTTATATGTAATTAACAATGTTGTCTTGAAAGTCAAAATTAGTTGTAAAACAATGTGTTATATTATATTACCTTTAAAATCTATTTTCGCCATTAAAGGACTACTTGATGAAATAGCTGCGTATACAAGATCTGGATATTTCATTCTTAACCAGGCAGCCAAACTTCCTGCATAAGATCCTCCAAATACTATCCATTTAGCATTAAGTAAAAATTTTTCATTATCATTTGAAATGGTGTTTATAAATGTTGCCAAATCAGCTAATGCTTGTTGAGTAGTCAGATACTTTAAATTTTTAGTATTTAAACTACTGAAACATACGATATCATATAAAAAAAAAAATTTTAATTAAAAATGAATTAAAATTATTTTGTTATTTTATATTGATGACACGATGAGCTACGCTAGTATTATTAGCGCATAGCCCATGTTGCCGAACCAAAAAATACGTCAGGTCGATAGGATTTATTGTGCCTACCTATAATTAATATACGTTTTTTTTTAAATAATAATTAAAAAGTTTATCTAACGAATAGTAATTACCACCTACAAGGATAAATAATCGTAAAAAAATGAGAATCAAAAATAAATTCAAGAGAAATGACATGCAGACCCTGCATTTATAAGTAGCCGAGCAGAAACATTGCAAGAGAATTCAGAGAGAGAAAAGGAAACATTTCAACATGATTTTACAAAACACTGAGAATAATAATACTCGAGAGAGAGAGCTAGGAACTTCTACAGAACTATATCAAGCTAACTTTATTGGGAATCCAAAAATATAATAACGATTTGCCCTCAAACAATTTTTGTTATTTTGTAATTATTCAAAAATTATTAATTGAAGAAACTAGAAACTTGAAACATTTCACTAAATTAAAAAAAAAAAATTAATACTTATGTCGTGAAGGCTGTGGAGTAAGTTTATTCCATGATATCATATATTATATTTAGTAGTAAAACCGAATATTTTATTATTCATATAATGGATACAATATGCACATAATCAGATTGTAGTATTCCATTATTAAAATAAGTTTATATTGATCAGATTAAACCGTTTTGTGATATCAGTTAGATATTAGGTACAATATTATTACTTATAATATTTTATTTGATTAATGGAACTATATTTTATTCTAGGTATACTGTATTTAGAAATATTATAATTTGACGTATAATTATAATTGATTCAAATAAAGAATATGTTTACATTCAAATTCAGAGTGGTCTACTGACAATATTTATTATTCAGTAACAGACAGTCCGAAGTATAATAATACTTACTATAAAGAAAACCCCTAAGATTAATATTATTGCTTTAGCTTTCGTTAGGCATAGCACTCACTCAGTGGGGTGGCTTCTTCCATAATACCGATGTTCCAATTGAAAACATATGGCATTCATTTTTTTAGCATATTCAATCCAAGCACCAGAGTTCATCCAATCGTGTGAAATTGTTTCTTCTCCTCCTATATTCAAAAATACTGGGCCACCATGTTTATAGTATTTCAAATTCATATGATACCTCTAAAAAAATCCAATCATTCTGTTAATGTTTGACTAATAATTCTGAATCATCTTAATACGTAAGGTAGGGCTCATCAATTAAATATAACATATCATTTAATAGGTATTTATTATACCTGCTTCCACGTTCTTGTGTCGGTAGGATTAAAATGATCCAATTTCTGTTCAAACCATTTGTTTTCGATGATCATATTTCTAGCTGTTGCTGGTGAATTTGGTCTTCCCACGCCCACTAGTTTCAGAAAACTACTTTTATTAGCCAAAGAACCACACCAAAGGCAACACCAAAGCACGCAAATTATTAAATTCATTTTTCAAATTAAGATCCCTAATCTGAAAAAAATTAAACTTGTGTAGTAGGCTTGTTACATAAATAAAAGACAGATTGTATTCACATATAAATATAAATCCGGTTCAATAAAAATTAACAAAAATTAAAGGTTTTCTTAATGATGTTTTATATACTTTATCCGTTTTTATGATTTAAATTTATAATTATTTGTAGGAGGAATTGGAAACAATAATTTTAATCTTCACAATCATAATTTGTTATTTAATGAATTTCCGAACTTTTATAAAATAATAAATAGCTAGTCAAGGCACTTTAACATTTTTTTTGGAATACTATAATAGACATACTAAATACCCTCAATTGGGAAACATTTAGCAATGGAATTCACCCTAACAATTCAAAAACTGCGTTCCAAAAACAAATTATTTAACACAGGCACGTAGTTGGCTATGCCCCCTTCCCCACCACACCACATATTACTAGCTATTTTTTTAATATCTTCTATATAATTTGTATGCATGAATTAAAAAATATTATTTAAGTTCACATAAATATTTGCTTATTACGTTTAGTTTTCATTTAAAAAAAAAACGATTTTATTATGTATATAATTAAAATTTTCATTTTGACAGTCAAATTTGAGAGTAAAATAATATCAACACTTTTTTTCAATATGCATAATTAACATTGACATATTAATAAATAATTTACTGCAAAGTTAATAATTATTGTTCTCTATTTATAAGATACCAAATTTGACATAATATGTTTTGATTAGTATCTTAGATCGTCATTAATCCTTCATCATCTGATATAGGTACTCCTATTATTTATCCAAGATAACAGCCTGGTTCAAATACACCGACAATCCATTATTTTTTGAGAACCTAACAATGCGTTATCCACTTATATCCATATAACTGAACACATGATAAAGATTTAGCTGCTGTATTTATTGCGTCCAATGAAGATTTTAAATCAAGTATTTTTGATTTCTTTATTATAGGCACAATTTCTTTTATAAGTATTTTAAGTTCAGCTTTCGACAAAATTCTTGATGAATTCACAACAAAATTACATTATTTTGTAGTAACCTATAGTTAAACATTTATAAAATATTCAATTTTTAGCTAAAGATTGAAAAATTAAAACAAGGTTTCTCAGAAGTAGTTCATACTATAACCAAATAACCTAAAAAAATATATAATCACCATTTTTTTAATGGATATTTTAAGTCCAAATTTGTATGAAATTATATAATAAACGAAAAGTTAGAATTGTAGTTATTTTGTTGTAATTTAAAAATATTATTCATAAGTAGGTACGTGGCAATAAATTTTAAATTCAACAAAATGTTTAGTAAGATCATATCTAAGGAGCATTCATATGCAATAAATTGGTAAAATGTGCAATAAAATCTCTAATCTATTTTTAATACCATTTTACCTTGTTAGTAAATTCTACACCAAATGGTTTTATTTGGAACAATTCACATTGAACTTTCCATATTACTCGAAATCACTAAATAAATGATGAAGTATAAAATTATAGACACGTGGTTAAATACGAAAGCACAACCAGAGTTCCGCATAGTTTACAAGAACATTAAGATAAAATCGACTAAACGGACTAAGTAGATTAATCGTTCGCGGGACAGACCCAATGGCGTTCAAACGGTTTTAGATCCAAGCCGTGGCGTACCCAGGATTTTTCAATGGGGTTGGCCGAATAAGTAATTAATTATTAATTATTATTACTTAAAATGTTTCATCAAAACCATTTGTAGAAATATCGTGGTTTGTACTTTGCCTTTTATTATATATAAGATGTATACAATAACACGACTAATAGGGAGGGGGGGACTGAAGCCCCTGGGTACGCCACTGGATCCAAGGATAACTATATTATTACTGATTAATAAATTAACTTAATCTATCGGTAGGTAATAATAAGTACCAAAGCATCCATGAATTTAAAAGTATTTTAACTACATTATATAAACGAACCTACTATTGTACTATAATTTGGCACGTCTTACATGTTACATGTTATTATGTTAACTATACAAACCTATCTAGTTATAATTGTCATACTCAGAGCTTGGCTCCTGAATCATTTATTCGGTTTTCGGGTTTCTGGTGTTGGATGTATTCGGTTCGGGTGTTCAAAAACTTAAACCATAAACAGACGTAGTTGTTCGTAACCGTAATTATTTGGGTCCATACACATTTTTAGGCATTATTTAGATTTTAGAAATTTAATACAGAGAAACTTAATTTGAAAACTATATAGGTACCAAATTTTTTATATATTCTTTAGAAAATTATTAAATTTCGTGAAATGTTACTGATGGATGATAGTATATATATTTATACTGAATGAATAAATAAACGTTGACATGGGGTATTGATAACGAGAAATATTTAATACAAATTGATAATAGTAAAATATTCCTGTCATACATTTATTTTAATAAAATAACTACCTAATTGCAATATTTAATTAACCACAAAAAATTACATACTAATTTCAAATTTCAAAATTACATATTACCCCATATTCGGGTTAACCTGGGTGATTTGTTATGGTATTGATTAATTCGGACGCTAGGCCCTACTATAATATATGAATCACTAATTTCAAAAAGGGCGCTGTATCCATAATTTTCATAAAATCAAATTTTTACAGATTTTTGTTTAGGTTCGGTAAATACATCGTTATGTACAAGCGAGGCACATGTCCAGTTGGGTACATTATAAAATTTCTAATGTGAATTTTCAATTTTTTTTTCCAAAAATGTGAAATGTGGACATGTGCTATTTTTGAATTTAGTGATCAAACTATAATAATGCAACCAAACAAAATATACTCACTTATAATGACATACAAATTTTACAGTTTTACTTTGAAGGCTTTTTCACTGCCTATAGAAGTTACTTAAAAAAAATAGAAGTCAAACTATTCAACTATAGGTACCTATTTTGCTTTTATACATATGTGTTAAAACAGTTTATCAAGGTTAAATAGATACTCACCTAGTTATAAAAAACATACTAGCTGTAAAATATGTAATTAACTTTGTGTGGAAATACACTAAATGTACTACTTAATAGTATCTATATATTACTCGCTTAATATCGCTATGGCATTTTGGCGATATCATCAAAAATCATAAATATTTCATACATACAAAGTGAATAAATTATAGTTTTTAACTAAGTTCCTACATTTTTATGACAAATTTAATTTTGTTAATAGCAGATGGCTGTTAGGTGAATAACCATGTTTTTATTTAATATAAAAAGTATATTTATTAGTTTAAGAATCAATAATTTTAAATAGGTACACTATTACTGGATAGTTTTAAAATTTTTTTTACAAAATATTTATGATATATGATTTTTATTTAAAACTGGTTATTTATCTGCTGTACTGTAGATAGTGTTTAAAGGCCGGGCCACTGTAACGGATGGGTTGAATTTTAATTCAATGATATAAAATCATTGTATACGAAAAACGAATCTGAGCGAAGACGGTCATCCTATATTATAGAATATAGACCCTATAATATAAAAATCCTATATATTTAACATCATTGTAAAATCAATAAATTCATTTCTCAGAGTCTAAAAATTAATCGATTAATATATTATAAAAAAAAATTACTTTTAGTTATTTACATTGTTAATAAAAAATATTTAAAATTATATTAGGTTATATTATACTAGAAAAATTAAATTATTCTATAGGTATATAATATTATTTAAATAATTAATTTGCGACTTTGCACTTGATTTGCAAATTCTGAATATCAATTTGCAATTATTTGCAATCAATTTGCTAAATATTTGCACTAGTTTGGAACACTATAACTTCATGATCGCGGACCCGGACGTGATGTCAAGATGTCCTAGATCGTCATGACCATGCATATTAATTATTATTTTTGTACTTTTGTACAAGAGGACGCCGCACCCGCATGTGTTGTCTCCGTCTTACACACGTATGACATACCAAATTTCCGTTCGCTAGTTTCAGTAAGGTGCTGTCAATTTTTATATTAGAGTGAATTGACCATTATCAAACTTTGAAGTAATAACATTATCTGTGTTCTCTCGTTGGTCTTTTACGATATTTCAATTTTTAAGTGAGATATATGGGTATGGAAAGTATTAATATTTTAAAATGCTCATAATTCACGTAAAAACTAAAATATCATAAAAAACCAACGAGAGAACACATAAAATGTTGTTACCTAAAAGTTTTATGATAGGTCGATTCACTCTAATATAAAAACTGACAGCACCTTATTGAAACTGGCGAACGGAAATTTGGTATGTCATACGTTGTGTAAGACGGAGACAACACATGCGGATGCGGCATCCTCTTAATAATTATACAATTAGCACTGGATTACACAGTCGATCACAGTCAACTGAAATGCGTGTACACAGTATCTGAGGTATTTACACTTAAACTGAGGTACACTGAAACCGAGATACGCACCTATAATCTATATAGCGTATATTATATTAATATATAGGATTTGCCACAAAAAAAAAATGCACACGGGTGAAGCCGGGATTTTCAGCTAATAATTTATATGTGTATTGTACTGTTGTGTAATAGTGCATGTAATGGTGGTCAAACATTTGTACATGCTGTTGTTCAACTTATTATAGCAAAATGTACAATGTACAATGTAAATACTATAATATTATATAATAATTATTATTACCAATTTGTACCTAATACATAACGTTCTTAAAGGGCCTCGATACTGTCCATCAATTTTAGCTCAAAATACCTAAGTTTTGACAAAATTTAAGTTAGTTTACGTTGTCCTACTTTCATTAGGTATGAAAAAAAAAATATTCGTTTCATACGACCAATTTACGTAAACTCGCGTTTGTTAGGTTTTCTAATATAAATAAATACATGGACATAAAGATTGATACGTTATATACACTTGGCGTATAATATAATCATTTATTATTATCAAAATACTATTGTTTTAAAAATATCCAATATAAGTTTAAATAATCAAACTATTAAAATATGTAATATGTGGATATGATTTAAAAAAATTATACGTTCACGCATATTTAAATGTTAATAATAATAATTACGAAATAAATAAATATTTAAATTAAATTATTAAATCGTATAAACTACGTATAATGAGCTGAATCCACAAAATCATTTTCCGCCAACCATTCTCTCAAATATGATCTGATCGTAGTACGAGCTTGTGTTAACTCCGGAAGATCTGACGATGCCGCAGGATACATATTTGCGCAATGAGCTGTCCCTAAGAAAGAAACGTAAAATGTACGTTAAACCACAATACGTTGGCATCATTAAATAGTTGTATTTATAGTTGTAGATACATTCTTGTCATAAATTAACTAAGAATATATGATATAAATTTAATGATTATATAATATTATAATATTAATTATTAGTTACCATTAATAAAAATTGCCACGTTATTTTTTGTTCTTGCTTGCGTTATACCTAATGCATGCCATGGATCAACCGAACCGTGTACGAATATTACCCGGCTCTCTCTTATGTCCAATTCACCGAACACTGTATTAGTTCGTTCGACTGCAGCCGACAATAGCTCCAAATTATATCTAAACGTAAAAGCATAGTAGTTCGTAAGTATACTATATATTCAAATTGTTTTTGGGATTACTTATATACCTACAGTTTTAGATTGCATTTGAATTCAATGATATAATATCGTTGTATACGAAAAACGATTCTGAGCTGAGACGGTTTGTCAGTGTGGATATTTTACATAATATTTACATTTTTATTTCTTATTATTAATACGGTTGCCGGTAAGTTGAATTAATATTTTAAAATTACAACAAAATAACTAAAATCGTTATTCTTGGTTATTTAACATATAATTCCGTCAAAATTTTATCATAAAATAACTATAAAAAAAATATGTGTGTTTATATTTTTGAGACTTTTTGGTTACAGAATAAACTAGTTACGTGAAACCTTGTGTTAAATGTTCACTCTTTAGCTATACAATTTGAACATTTTATAAATTTTTAAGTAAAAAATCATTTTTAAATTTAAATTTTGATTAATGTTGTCAAAAATTGAACTTAAAATTCTTATGAAAAAAATGTGTTCCTATGTATTTTTACTATTTTTCAACTACTATTGTAACAAAATATCAGGAATCTTGTATTAATCTTTCACACTTTTTGACCCGACAAATAAAATTTTATTGATATTTATAAAAAAAAACTAAATAAATTGTAATCAGAATATGTCCGTTAGGTTAGGTCAAAACGAGTCAACATATTTTGAAAATTGTATCATGTATAGTAAATTATCAAACAAACATTTCAAGTACTAACAAACATAGAAAATTGTTGTATAAGAAATCGAGTGAATATTCAATGTTGTAAAAATTATAACTTTAAACGCTTACAAAAATTTTATTTTATTTTCAGTAGATTTTATTTTTTTTAAAAGGTAAACAAACTTATGAGAAATTTTGTATTAAATTTTAAAATCTTAGATTTAAAAAGAAAATTTTTTATGAATTTCTAGCTTAAAATAATTTACAACTTTTTATGGTTTGTACTTACGTAGTTTGTCAAAATTCGAAATTCAAATGCTAATAAAAAATATTGTTGATTTACACTTAAATTTTTATTTAATTTCCACAAAGAATCACTTACGAGGTACCTACCTTATATTCAATTTTTAAGTTTTTTGACCTATTAAAAATATTTATCGACACTAACCAAAAAAAAAACTAATAATAATAGAAAATTTCATACATCCATAAATAATTCAACATTAGTCAAAATATTTTGAAAATTGGATGGTGTATAGAAATTGTCAATATAGACATTAAGTTAAAATTTCATGTATCTCTTAATTTTTTTTTCCCCTGGTGCTTTAGAAAACTACTGAAAATTGTTTACTTTTGTGTTTTGACCCCCTAAAGAATCTAGATTCACATTACTATCAGAAAAAGTGTTGTTGAAGAAAATCGACGCATTTTTACTGTCCTAAAATAACTGACGACGGACACTAATAAAACAAAAAACATAAATAACACACATCATTGTAAAATCAATACATACATCGCTCCACTCAAAATCTAAAATTAAGGGAAAACGGGATAATTTTTACGCAAAATCGGTTTTCGACAAAATCGATTTTGGTTTTTGGCGTAATTCTAAAACGAATAACCGTATTATATGCATGAAAATTTCACTCGATGTTTATATCACTATTTTCTATACGCCTGTAGCGTACGCCCGCTTACAGGACGATGACTGGACAGGATGAGGTGTAGTTATAAACAGAGTCGACGCCAGAGGCGTGCCCAGGATCAAAATGTAGGACAAGCTCGGTTATAATTATTTTAATTCATATAGGTACAGTTAATGATGTGAAAGATATTAATAATAACTATTTGAAAACAGGATAGGCCCGGGCCTACCAGGCCTACTTGCTGGGCACGCCACTGGTCGACGCTGATTATGTAATAGTTGATATTTATTGTAATGGCCTATTTTGAACAATGATGCCGAGACACATTGTAATTGTGGATGGACGAAGCATAATATGTCAAACCGGCGAAGATTGCTAGTTGTTAGTCCCGAAAATGCTGTCGACCGAAATATTCTAAGTCCAATTGTTAATTTTGAAGATTGGTCTGGCGTGGAGCCGTGGAGGTACTCGTGCTAGCTATGAGAAATCGCGTCTGATTAGTGGGCCGTTTGGGGATCTCTATATAGTCGGCTCCCCTCCTATCTACTTGTCCCTTAGGACTCAGTGTCCTCGCTCTCACGGTCCGTGTGGTCCCTTACCCCAAATAGCCGTGCTTCTATCTATATCATACTATGCATGTGCATGTCTGTGGCCATGGGTTGCAGATGTGCCTCTGACTTGGTTAATTCTACGAATAATGTGGGGTTCGCTGACCGTGTAGTCTTGACGTAGAGCCAAGTTTGACTATGGATAACTACGAGCCCGCGAACTTCCCACAGTGTATAATTCTAATGTCGTCGTAGTTCTCTGCGGTGCCTTGCTAGCCATACGTATGTGGTCTATACTAGATATTGCGAACCTTATTAATAGCTATTGCTCCCCCAGGGTCTCGTTGTAACGCTGAGATCGTCCCGACTATATACTATGTGTAATAATATATTATGTATTATAATTATGTGTAAAGGCGGAGTAGGGTCTGTAGCATGCCATAAAACTTTCAAAATATTTTGACTCGTTTTGAGCTTCTTACGGACATTTTCAATTTTTAATTGTTTTAGTTTTCTTTTATAAAGATATCAATAATATTTTGTTTGTTGGGTCAAAATACGTGAAAATTTAATACAAAGCTCCTGATATTTTGTTAAAATAGCAGTTGAAAAATATTATAAATACATAGTAACAAATTATTTTATAAGCATTTAAAATTCAAATTTTGACAAAATTTAAAAATTATTTTGTAGTTAAAAATGTATAAAATGTTCAACTTTTATAGCTAAAGATTGAAAATTTAAAACAAGGTTCCGCGTTAGTAGGTAAATTAATTCATTTATTCACAATAATTTCATCAAATATACTTAGTAATATCATAGGCTGACTGACTGTCTTCGCTCAGAATCGTTTTTTGATAACAATGATATTATATCATTGAATTCATACTTAATACAATCCATTACAGCGACCCACTTGTAACCTATACTTTCCTATTGTAAAGCAGAGCAACACTCACTTACCCACCTTTTTATATTCTATATTATAAATGTATATAGTAAACAGTACCTATATGTCAGTATACATACACATTGTTATGATAAAATCGATATAATAATACTGATATACCATGCAACGTACCTAGGTACCTACTACCTACACGTCTAAGTCTGGTATGGCACTTATGAAATAAGAATGGTATAATTTTGTAGATGTTATGTTAATAGCTGATATTTATAACTTTTCTTAGAAATGTTAGCATAGAAAAAAAATCAATTTCTAGTATTTAATAACTAATTTCTTAGTACTTTACAACATTTAATAGATTTGATATATTACTATATACAATATACTATATGCTATACTATACCTACGACTTACCTAATACCGATATTAATACACAATGTTCATTAACTTACGATTTTCCGAAAATTTCCTGGCACATATTAATAAAAAAGTCAATTGGAAAGTTATGACCAAATGCATGATCATCTTGATTAGATGTCTGATAAAATCCAAACTCTGTACAAGTTTGATATGTCCATTGTCGACCTGTAACAAAATGTGTTACGTGTTATCACGAAAACGTAAAAAGCAAATGAAAAGTTAATACCTATTGGCTATTGTAATATATTATAATATATATACATAAACATTATACCTATACTATTAACTACTTTTTATAATATATAATATTATGTTAGTGATTATAACATAACTACATAACTTGCAGACCTACAATTTAATTGGATACCGAGTTAAAAACTCAATACTAACCTCCTGCTGCTGCAATACTACTCCAAGATGTATTTAAATACAAATCAATGAACTGGGAATAAATATTATCTTGACAATCTGCTTGATTTAAAGATAATAGTTTACTGTTAACAGCTGCGTACCTATCTAACTAAAACAATATAATTATATAATTACAGTATTGCTATAAGCCTGTGTAGGTTCATCAATAATACAATACACAAGTAATGAATATTTATTTACATAGGTAAAATAAACCAAAACTCATGTCATATTGGAAAATAATAACAAGGTTATAGTAGGTCTTATGTAGTAGTGTAATAAGTAGTTAGTAATGATCTTATGATATTGTACGTAATTTTTCAGGGTTTGGCAGACTTTTCAACATCGTTAAAATCTCCTTTTCTGTACAAATGTACCTAACATATAAATATGTACTACTAGAATTCATTTATCGATGGAACAAACTTATTTTAATGAATTTAAGCAGTTAATAACTGTATTGACTACAACAAAAATAACTAATATAATGACGTTAAAATCTAAAGCGTTACTCAATAAACTCTGTGTTCTGTGACTGTTTAAACCTGAAATATATTAGGTACATGCTCCATGTACTATGTACACATTATTAGAAAAAACTACCAGAGAAGACGTTTGATTAGGAATAAAGTAAGGTTCAAATGTACCTACTTCATCATTGAGTAGGTCACTGTGATAAATAATTACATACGAAAAAATATTCTGTGCAATGACAATGTCAGGCTCTAATTCTAAAGATATTTTAAAATTAATTTATATTAAGTACTATACCTACATGGCTACATGTAATTTATTTTTCTATTATAAGTATATATACTATGGTATTTTGAACTTATTTTTCTTAAAATTATTGTCTTATAAATTAATAACAATGAGCAAGCCAATACCGAGTAGCGTGAGTCGTAGAATAGCATGAATAGATTTGTGGAAAAAATATTAAATTTAGTCCAAATATTTTGAAAATATTAATGTGTGTAGAAAATAATGTACGTACTTAATAGTAAAAAGTTTAAATTCTCCGTTTTTAATATGTTTTGAATATAACACAAAAACATTATGACTGAAGTCTGAAATTGTTAAATAACCGTTATTTGTCATAATATTAATATCTAATTTGATCAAAATGAGAAATTCAAATTTTTATAAAAAAAATTATCCCAATGTGTTTTCTGTAGTTATAGAATTATTCTAAAAATTAAAACTATATATATTTTCATGACTATGAGGAATTACATCGTAATTTTAACCTCAAACACTTACAAAATCAAATCAAATATTTTAAATTGCTGTAAGACAACGTTTTACGCACCTACCTTATACCAAATTTTCTAGATTTTTAATTGTTAAAAACATCTAAATATGTTATTGAAGCATTTTTAATTTCTATAAAAAGCACAAAAAGATCCAAAATTGTTTTCAAATTATAGCTCATGCCTAGAAAATGATAAATTAACATTTGGTGTCAAAAGCAAGTCGCTACGGTTATTTGTTTTTAAATACAATAAAAAACTAAATTAATTTTGCCTTTAACTGCAAATTATGCGTACAAAATATATTCCCAATATTCTTATTGGGAATATTCTATTATTTTTGTTTTATATCGATTGTTTTGAAAAATATACAACATTAATTATACTTTAAGTACTAACTTAAATCAATTTGCAACTAAAATCTGCACTTAAAGTTGAACATTGAAACATTTTTCTGCTCCAAAAGAAAAGGAAAGACAATGAGATTTTTTTTTAATAATAGGTACAGTAGGTACACACATTATTGTAAAACCAATAATTACGTTCATCACATTGCTCAGAATCTAAAAATGTATGAACATATTAAACTTACTGGAGTTGGTATCGATTTATTGACCATTATATCACACAAAGTTTCTAATGTTACTTTGGATTTTTCTGGATCCTTATAATGTCTGTTGTCTTTATTGTATTGTACAATTGTTGCAAAATTGTCAGCTAAAATTTCAAACAAATATGATACATCTTTATCGTTTTTTCTGTCCAAGGGATCACATAATCTAAAACATTTCGAAAATAAATTATATAAAATAAATGTAGGTCATATTATAAGTTCACTTGTATTACTTGAACTTTTTTTCAATTAATTTAGCGCCAGGGTCGGTTTTAAGGCTATAGTTGATCATTTGATTTGCTTGTTTTATTTGAGACACGCATTCTGGGTTATATGTTGCTAATGCATTTTCTACTACCATAAAATATTCTACAAAAATAAAAGATACTATTATGTTGAGTTGTGCAATGAGTACTTATTATTACTCCAAGATACGAAAAAGTCAAATTATTTGATAATCTCATCCGTTTTATTTGATGTATTAACAAAAGATAATTGTTAACAATTCAATTATATAAGGTACCTAGTAGTCCAACATTATTTTTTTTTTTATTTTCACAGTATAATTTACTGTTTCTAACCTAACCTGCTAATTATCTGTTACTAATAAATAAATAAATTTAATATTGTCTAATTTTAACATACCTACCTACTTTTAATAAAACAAAACATTGAAACATTATAATATTGATTTACATACTATTTATTTTGTAAATCGTAATATTATCATACTATTATTATGATCATTGGACTGAAACAGTAAACAATGAAAACTGTATATTATATAAAGTTCCAAGGGTAGGGGGCAGTGGAGTAATTGAGAATGTTTCATGGAGGGGGGATATCAAAATAAATTTGTATGTTGAACTTGTGAGGGCCTTGTCCCTCACACCACTCCTATCTAAATTGTATATCTCATCAACTCATCACAATATGAGTAATAGGTAAAATCGAATTACCTACATTTTTTAAAAATTATTATTTTTATTGATATACCTATTATTATAAATTATTAAAAATTAAAATTAATAGATTTGTTCAAATGTTTGATAATAATTATTAAGACATAAGGAACAATTGCAGTTTAGTTACAATGTGATAATTTTTTTGTTTTGGTTTTTTTTGAAAATTAACTTACGTAACTATTAATTATATTAACTATTATTAACGTAATAAATGTAAGCCTCAACATTCTGTAATTGTGTATATCTCCAGTTCAAATGATTTTATTTAAGTAAAAAAAAGGGCAGGTAAGTGGACAGTAGGTTACAAGTGGGTCACTGTATAATAAATGATATTAAATTTGAATTCATTGATACATATTAATTATTATCATTGTATACGAAAAACGATTCTGAGCTGAGACGGTTTGTCAGAGTGGATATTTTATATTATATTTACATTGTTATTTCTTATAATTAAAAAACTAGCCGGTAAGTTGAATTAATTTTATAAAATTACAACGAAATAACTAAAATCGTTATTCTTGGTTACTTAATATGTAATTTGTCAAAATTTGATCATGAAATAACTATGAAAAGAACTGTGTGTTTATATTTTTGAGATATTTTTTTACAGAATGAACTACTTATGTGGATCCTTGTATTAAATTTTCGATCCTTAGGTATAAAAATTGTATACATTTTTAACTACAAAATCATCGTTTACCGGGTAAATATTTATAACCTAATAATAAACTTATACAACTAAACATTTCATTTTTTTTTTAGTTTCGTAATAATTTTTAAATTTGTACTTGAACTATTTGTAGGTATACGACAATATATAAATACAGCTCGTGGGGGTATTTATCCCCCATATCCTTACTCGTAATTACGCCCCTGGTAGGAGGCAACTCCGGACGCACATGTACCTATAGAGTATGTATAGGGGAAGCTTAATCACAATAGTACGGTCCCTCATAAGTTTGGTATGATAATGGCGTGGAAATATAACCAAATACTCCAAACTTAAATAAAAACATTTGAATACCATCAAATACACCTCTAAATTAATATAGGTTCACACCCCAATTTCGTACATTGTATTTAACGATTTGATCTAAAACACACTATATTGTATTGAAAAACATTTTTAATTCATTTTTAATGGATATACCTACCTTTAAAATCTATTTTTGCTAGCAATGGCCCACTAGAAGAAACTGCTGCGTGTATAAGATGTGGGTATTTCATTCTTAACCATGCAGCTAAAGTTCCGGGGTAAGATCCTCCAAATGCTACCCATTTAGCTGTAGACGGTATGCTGTATTTAATTTTGATATCAACAATGAATTTCGCCAAATCAGCTAATGCTTGATCACTGCTCAAGTACACTAAATTGCTAGTACTTATATCTCTGTAAAATATACGTTTATATAAGACAAAATTATATGAATAAGGTATAATCATTAATCAATAATTAAAACAAATAAAGTACATTTACAGAAAACTATTATTAAAATATTAGTGAGCCTAATACCACCGCTGCTTATAATATTATTTTAAAAAATAGGGTTGGTAAAGTGGCACAACAAGCGAGGGTGTTGGGTGGTACTTACGCCAGGGCACCAGACTATACCTGTCATTTTTGGGGGCACCATTTGATGTATTTGTAATGTTGGTATTTATTTTATTATAAAATAAATTTCCTTCATAAAATATCAAGATTTGAATAAATATGATAATACGACGTAATGAAGGTACATATTTCTTGTAAAAATTACGAAAATAGTTTACATTTCACCACGAAGATTGTTCTAAATTTGCTATTTAGGCTGTTGAAAGTAAATCATTTTTAAAAGGCACACGTCACTAAATTTTGGCAATCAAAAAAGTTTCAACATGAAAGTTCCAAAAAGAGGAAGTAAAATTCACCCAGTACTAAAAGCACGATTTTAATTTTGAAAACATATTTGAATTCCTTATTCTATTTTCTAGGTTATGTAAGAAATGGATTTTTGATTTTTTTGTATTGCTTAATTATTAAAGTACCAAATTAAGTTTCTTCTTTTTTTCAAAATTCACCTTTACCTTAGTATTACTAAAAAAAAAAATTTTAAATTCATTTCCTACGTAACCTAGAAAAAGAATAAGGAATTCAAATATGTTTTTGAAATTAAAATCGGACTTTTGGCACCGGGTGAATTTTTCTCCCGGTTATTGGTCTAAATGCATGAATAAAACGACCAGCTTTCAACAGCCTTAAACATTTCGATAAAGTTTATGGTGTTCGAAGGTAACATTTTACGGAAGAGAACTTTAAAATTCGAGTTCCAGTAATTGATACTTTTATTTTCATCTTTCTAATATATTTCATGCATTAAAAAAAATAAATGACATTTTTTTACAATCAATTTCATTATTTACATTAGTTAATTCATCAGAAGATGACTTAATAAAATCTTCATAATATAATCATTCGTATATTATAATTTTACACAGTTATACAAAAATGATATAAGCTCCGATTTAACCCAGCAACAATACTCTCAATAAGAAGATTAATTAATATTTCTGAAGTCAAAAGTATCGAAAAATTGACACTATATATAATTTAACAATAACTATAGTGACATCATAATGTGATATTTTAAGACCAACCTTAATTTATCTCACATTGTCTATTACAGTTGCATCAGCTGAAAGATCATTTTCTAAACTTAAATTTATCAAAAATTACTAAAAAAACTCAATGAGTCAATATCGACTATCAAACATTGACATTTTGAATATTGAAAAAATTAAATATAAGTAAAATATTAAAACATTTTATCAACTTATTCATATTTTTTACGAATTTAAGAACCTAGCTATAATATAACTTATATAATTTATTATTTTTAACTGACGAACGGACAGTTGTTATGATTTGTAAATTATACAAATTGTTTATAAATTGCTCTATATGAATAGAGCCATGAGGCTCTTAGTTCTTACCTATATATTTTATTTACACTTTATGTAAATTGTTGAAGTATTTTAACTTATTATAGCCATAGATACAAAATGTATAGGTACTAAAATTGTATAATGCAAATAATATGTTGTAGGGTACCAAGTTATTTTAGTTACTATAGCACCATAAGATGTAGTTGCGCCACTGGGTAGGTAACCTATTATATAAGTACCTAACCTACCTACATTATGTAATGAAACTTGCAATACCTAATTTAAAATTGCTATTGGTTAATAATAATAGGTAGGTACTTAATAAAAAGAAAAATGTTGTTCGATATGGCTGTGTGTTATTGATACTAAACTTTATAATTTATGAATACACTTTTTCTTTTAAATAATACATGGTGTTTTCACTTGTAATAAGATTTTAATGAACAATTTTACATTTTTATAGACATATTCTTGGGCATAATATTAGATTCTGGCAATACTTAATGTATTGGTTTTACAATTAAACATTTTTTATTTTTGTTGTCTGTGGGAACCTTTGAATTTTGAAGCAATAAAAATGCTTGGATTTTTAACTTTGAGGAAGGTTTCTGGTTAGTACTTTTGGTATATAAAACATCAAGGAACAAAAATGAAAAATTATCGGTACTAAGAAAGATTTTAATTTTTTTTTGTGTTATAATTTAAATAATATTATTCGTGGGTGCTTGAAACTTCTAATGTACCTATATTATTAAATACAAATAATATTAATTCAACTTACTAGCTAACGTATTAATATTAATATTATAAGTATATCATAGAATTTAAAATTACATCCACAGTGACCCACTATTGTAACCTACTGTACAGCAGAACGACACTCACTTACCCACCTTTTTTTTTCTTATTTTTACCTTTTTTATTTTTTTTATTTATCTATAGAAAATACGAATGTTTAGTTTTTTGTTATTCATCGGCTTTTAGTACGATTAGGTTAGGTATTAGGATTTTTTATCAATTGATTGAATTAATCCGCCGTAGGTTGAATTAAGTAAAAACGACCAACTTGATTTATCCATTAGAGCTAAATTAAACACTTACGTATATGTAACCTACTGTACAGCATAGCGACATTCACTTACCCGTTTTTTTTTAATTTTGATCAACAAAATAATCTTATACGAAAATTTTTTTTTTGACAATAATTTTAATAAAACTTAAACAAATCGAAATTTTCTTATATATAACTCAAAAAGAGTCAAAATATTTTAAAAATTGTATGGTGTATATAAAATATAAAATACGATTATAAATATTCGGTGAAATTTTAAATTATCTATAAGGTAGTAAGGACGTAAGGACGTAAGGTTATTCAGTGGACATAGGTTTTGAGTGTACCTTGTCATATTCATAATTGATGTTTTATCAACTGATCGTAGATAAATCGAAAAATTACCAATTAAATAAAAATATTCATACGTCAATAAAATAGAAAAAAATTTTAAAAAATTATATTTTATCTAGAAATTACTATTATACCTAAATATTAAGCCTAAATTTCAAGTGTCAACAATAGAAATTAATTTATAATTGGTACAAAAAAAACAATCAATTTTTTCGTTAACCGGTTAGTGGAATGCATAGGTATACTCGTGTATAATTTTCACGTTTTTCCGAATTTTTTTTCTCTTATTATTTTTAAAAGAACAGAATTTTTTAGTGCTAACTAAATCCAATTTTCTACTGAATCCATCCTCTAAGTTAAAGACTTACATATTTTTACTTCTCCAACGGTGACGACAGACAAAAAAAATTCAATACATTCATCGCTTCACCCAGAATTGATAAACGTCGTTCTAAATTATTTTTTTCTAATGGGTAAGAAATAATGATATACCTATTTCTATACACTACCTATAACCTATGTATTATATTTAATATATTATGTCCTATAATATATTAATTTAAGACATTATAGATATACAAATAATACTACACACGTCACACATGCAATTGCTTTATATTTTATTATAATTCTTACTCAGTAGGATGACTTTCCCCATAATACCGATGTTCCAGTTGAAGACATAAGGCATTAAATTCTTTAGCGTAATCAATCCATGCTCCACTGTGCATCCATTTAGCTGAAATTGCCCCTTCTCCTCCAATCATCAAAAACACTGGTCCATCATTTTTATAATTTTCCGAATTCACATGATATCTCTAGACATAATTTATCAAAATTGCGTTTATTATGTACTTTGAATTATTCTGATAATTATCTCATAATATAGCCATATACCTAGTTAGGTATATTTAATTTACCTGTTTCCACGTTCTATTATTAGTAGGATTAAAATGATCCAATTTCTGTATGAACCATTCGTCTTCAGTGTTCATTGTTCTTAATGAATCTGGTGAATTTGGTTCTCCTAATCCAATAAGAATGTTTTTCATACCGTTGGCTGGTGAACTCGTCCACACAAAAAGCCATAGTACACAAAATATTAATTTCATTTTTCGAATAAAGTTTACAATCTAAAAAAAAATTATAATATAAATTAAAGGGTTAAATACAAAATATATTAAAATTAATTTCGAACTTATAAGTAATAATGTGATATGTTACAACTATGGATTGAAATGGAATTATTGTACCAAAATGAAATTATAATTTTATTTTTATTTTTTTAATTATATTATTTTTTTTTCTAATACGGTAGGTAGATAGGTATTAGTTTACAAAATTATTTTATATAATTTAATTAAGTATCTAATAACAAAATAAAGGACCTACCTACCTACTTTTATTAAAATATTCTAATTAGTATTGTTTTAATATTTATAATTTTATAGATAACTAAACTGAATACAACTAATTAATTATTAATGATAGCAAATAACATTATATATATTATATATATCATATTATATAAATGACATTTTTATCAACAATTATATTACAAATAATATAAAAAAAAAATAATTGATACCTAATTATTTTGTAATAAAACCTACCTATAAAATCAGGTGAAGTACCTATGTCCTACATTCACTATAATAGATTATAATGTACTCGTAAATGTTGATAAATGAATAAATTTGAAGATCAAAAGTGTTTATTATTTTACTATACTAACTGTCTGTATGAGTTTGAATTCATTACGTAAGCTTCTATTATATATCTACTATCTAATATGTTTTTAAATTTAAACAAAGAAAATTAAAATACACATTATACAATACCTAAAGCTATAGGTAATATATATCAAGAGAGCAAAAAAAACATTCAAAATACCTACTGAGTTATGAAAAACAATTTGGAACCTACGATAATAATTTGATAGTTATCAGAAATAATAAGCTAAATTTATACACAATTTTAATGTAAATTATAATAACTGTTCAACATCAACTAAGTTAGGTACGTAAAAAATAGTCAAATGGATTCCTTTCCACCATGCTTCAATAAGTTATCTGACAAATAGATAATAAATACCTACCTATAGGCTATAATATGAATATTATATCGTATGTAATTGTATGAATGATTATGTAATATGGCCTATACATTTGTTTGATACCATAACTGGTGCAATTACTCTAAGTATTAAGGGTTTGTAGAAACCGTTTAGCTTAAAAATAGGTAGTAAATATGGTGATGCACAATACCGGATATCGTTCCAAAAAATATATTCATGTATATTATACCTTACTATCAATATTCAATGGTTTACCTGATTATATTTATATACTTTACTGAAGTGTGGGTGAAAGGTATCAATTACGTCAATTTTAATATTTTGTAGTAATACATTGTATTAGAAAGAAACATTTTTTATTTCAAGTTAGAAGTTAAAAATATTTTATATTTTAGTAAATAATAATTGTTTGTTTATATATTTTATTTTTGACAAACATTTTTTTAACAAGGTGCAAGTTGTATTTATTTTTAGTACACAATTAAAATAATGTAATAATTCAATTAAAAGATATAAATACTATAATAATAGTACTAGACAGGTATAATCATAGTGTACCTCTATATAGGTGCCTATATAATTTTGAAAAAATAAAGTGTAAAAACCTGATATATTTTGTGTGATTACCTAGTATATGACCATAGACTATTTTGAAATTACTTAAAATTCCTCACTAAATACCTATTATATATAGGTACAACACAAAAATTTAATTTTAGATTTAAAAAAATAACTTTTTCACTTGTAATTAAATTAATTAATTGATAATATTTTATAACATTATAAAAAAAATTGAATATATTTTGCAAACTAACAAAATAATTAGGTACAATATATAATATAGTAGACTGGGTCGTTACTATACAAGTGCATAAATGTAAATAGAATGAAAATATAAACTCTTTATATTCCCCTCTTTATTTAGTTAAAACTAAATAATTAGGTTATTATATAATATTTATCAACTAATTAGGTAAACACATACCTACTTCTTAACGAGTTTGTCTATCTTATCGTTTGACGCTTATAGGTACTCATAAACGGGTGTAAAAACTTTAAAATCATTAAGTATATTTTTTTATATAAAATAAAATTATAGGTACTCGGTGCGAATTGTTGTTTTTAAGTAGGTAGTATGTTTATTTTTCAAAAGAAATCGGAAATAAATTAACATAATATATACTTATTTAATTAGGATTGTTTTGATATTTATTTTATGAATTATACGTTTAGTTCTATTCAAACTCGTTGTAAAAAAAAAGCGGGTAAGTGGGTGTGCTTCTGCTGTACAGTAGGTTACAATTGGGTGACAGTATAATGGATGGTGTAAAATTTGAAATCCATGATATAATATCATTGTATACGAAAAACGATTCTGAGCGGAAACAATTTGTCAGCCTAGGATATTTTATATTATGTTTATATTGTTATTTTCAATACGGTAGACGGTTTAGTTGAGTTATTATTATTTGTTTATTATCATATTTGTATAAAATAATATATTTTAGAAATTTCAAGTACCCACGCATAAAATTTTTAAAATATAACACAAAACTAAAATCGTTCTTCTTCGTTTAAATATCTGATTTCATCAAAATTTGAACAAAAAATAACTATAAAAAAAAAAGTTTCTAGATTTTTTAAATTTTTTGAATACAAAATATGCTACTTACGTGGAACCTTGTTTTAAATTTTCAATCTTAAGCTATTAAAGCTGAACATTTTTTAAATTCTCAATTCGATAAATTTTGTCAAAATTCGAACTTTAAATGCTTATAAAAAAAATCGTGTCTAAATATTTTTAATATTTTTCAACTGCCAATGTTACAATATATTAGGAGTCTATAATTAAATTTTCAAGCTTTTTATCCAAAGAATATAATTTTATTGACATTTATAGGAAAAAAATTAAACTAAAAATGTCCGTAAACAGCTAAGAACAAGTCAAATTATTTTGAACATTTTACGGTATATTGAAAATGCTAATACATAAACTTTTGGTGAAGCATTTAGTTTCATATGGTTTCACGTATCTATGGTCATTTGTTTTAGAGTTATACCAAAAACTAAACTCGATTTTGTGTGAAAATTCCAATTTTCCTTAATTTTTTTTTTTTTTTTTTTTACCGGCGCTTGTGAAAACTACTGGTAATTTTTAATTTTTACCAAACAAAGTACCAACTAAATTCACTTTATTATCAGAAAAGGTTTACTTTTGACCTCATGAAAGTACCGCAACTAGATTCGATTTACTTCAAGAAGATGCTAAAGTAGAAAATCGATGTGCTGTTACTGTCTTAAAAGTCAAAAGTTTATGACAGACAGAAAAAAAAATCTCACATCATTGTAAAATCTATTTATTATTTCGCTCCGCTCATCAGAATCTAAAATTTTCAAAAATATATCAAGCATATAGATGTTATTGAACTATTAAGGCTTTGAAATATTAATTCTTGAAATTTCATAAAATTAGTAAATCAAAGAAATTGGGAAGATATTTTATTACAAGCAAATTTTTTTAAACAAAATCTAAAATGTTTTCTGAAAAACCTACTATATAGCATTCAAATTTTAATAGGCAACCACCAAATGGTTCAAACAGTACCTATCTACTATAACAGTATAAAAACTATACTGTATCGTACTATCGTGTAACGTGTTTCTCACATATTTTATATTTTCATTTTTATAAGTTTATGTTTATTACATTACCTACTTAGTACCTACTTATTATGTAGGTACTCCCTTTTATAGTTATACAGTCACAAATAGAGTTAATTATAGGTGTTATAATGTTTACTAGCTATTACTAAATTATTAATAAGGTAGGTATAGACGTATACTACTTAGGTATGAACTATACCTAGGTACAATAGGTACTATCACACGTATCAGCAATATTTGTATATTAATATGTGTTTGCTCATTTAATAGTTTGTCATAAATGCAAATAAACTATAGGCAGGTACTTAAAGTAGGTATAGGTAATTACTAGTTTATTAAAACATATAGGTAGGTAAGTGTTTAAATTAAGTGTTGATACCAATTATGTTAAATTGTATTGTATTCTAAGTTATAACTAAGTAATACTTAACTTTTATATTTTTTTTTTTTTATTGATCCAAAGACATCGGCCATTAGTCATAAACGTTACATTAATTACATTTTTTTTTTTAGGTATCTTTCATGTAATATTTATATTAAGTTGTACAATTCATATTTTTTTAAAAAAGTCAACATTTGCAGTGTGGAGTCTGCATTTGGACTGAGGGCTGCGTCTAAGGTGGTTGGGATGTTCAGCTGATCGAGTGCCTCTGTGTATTGTCGGCATTCTGTGAGGATATGTTGGACTGTTAGTTCGGTACCGCATGTTGTGTAGATAGGTTTTTCACCTTATGACATGAGGTAACCATGGGTTAGACGAGTACGCCCGATGCGAAGTCTGTTCATAATTACTCTTTCTCTTCTTTTCGTGAGGAAATTGGGCCAACTGAATATGGAATTTTTAATTTTTCTCAATTTGGTGATTTGTTCAAACCAGTGTGTTTGCAATTTGATTTTAGTCAGTTCTTTAATTTGGTTTTTTATGTCTGCGAATGTAATTACTTTTATATTTATATCATTATTGAATCTAAATTGAATATTTTTGAGTGTTTACCATGTGATGTCAATATACCGTATTTTATGTTTAATTCGAATAATACGTGTATTATACGTGTATAATATAGTATTTGACAAAAATTGTATGGTGTTCACATGATTGTTAAATATATCTACCATAGTGTTGTAAGAATGATAACTAATAATAGGTAACTATAAATTATAATGATACTTGATAATTGATTTTGATTAAACATCCCAAAATGTACGATCATCTATATATAGTAGTTGTAGGGCTAGAAAGTTATTGCATTTACATGTATTTTTAGGCTATTAGACTTATTGCTAAGTCAGTTTGAAATCGTTTTCACGACCTTACGAATACAATAGTAAAAGTTTATAGTGCATATTTTTGTATATTTAGTGCTTTTGTAGCTTTAAGACTATATTTCATAAATTTTACCATTTTTTAGGTCATATTTCATTATTAATGATAAGTTTATAATACAATGTGATATTTGGCAATAAAAAATTATAAATATATAGATTTATTATAATGAATATTTTTATTTTAAGAACTTTAACGGGGTACCTATTATTGTATTGCGTTTTTAAAAACTTTAGTTGACAAGGATAATTAGTGTACAATGTTCCATTTTTATTAATAAATGTTTAGTAAGAAGTATAAAATATAAAATATTTGTATTCATGAAAATTGTGAGTAAAAAAAAAATAAATGGTTATTTTTAAAGTATATTCGTACCTATTTTTTTTTAAGCGCACAAGTGCATATTTAGTAATTTTGAAGAGCATTAACTTCCGAGCCCTAGTCACTGCCTACTTTTTACTTACAAACACGATTAATAGGTGTAATTATTGATATTAATGGAAGATGAGTGCTGTGGTTGACATATTCCTATAGTAGGTATATATGTAGCATATTGTATATAATTGTATAATTTAAACAATTTTGTTTGTTTTTTTGACAATATTAAGATTCTGAATACCATTTTAAATGTCTAATACCAAAAACTAATTATAATGAATCAAGATTTTAAGCTACTAATGTACCAACTGCTAATATTCTAAATTAATTAAGTATTCGTGGAGCCGTGGAGGCTATAAGCATAAATATTTTATTAAGAAATGTTGGTGTCGGGGGGGGGGGGAGGTATTCGCAGTTAAGAGGATGCTACACAGTAATTTGTTGTCTCCGTCTTAATTTTTAAAAGTGAGTAGGTATAACATTTTACAATTTACGCTCAGGCTCAGCTGCAGATCACGTTTAGCTCCGTTAGTTTAACAATTGAAGTGTAACGGCCTATTATACAATTTGATGGTAAGAACATTATCAGTGTTTGTATGTTATATACTTACGATAGTTAAATTTTTTGGCAAGTTATGCGTGTATAATATCTTGTAAATTAAAAATGCTCATAACTCACATAAAAACTGAAATATTATAAAACAACATGAATTAAAACACATACAAAGTTTTTACCATCAACTTTCATTATAGGTCGATTCACTCAAATTTTTCAACTAACGGTGTTATGCTGGTGATATTCTGAGCGTAAATTTGTTATGTTATACACGTCTTGTAAGATGGAGACAACTAATATCTGTGACTCTGTGTAGTGTCTTCTTAATACCTAATTATATTACTGTTCAAACTAGATTCACTAGCACATCGAACAAGATACTGTTGAAGAAAATCGAAGCAGTTTTATTGGCTCAAACAGTGATGACAAACACAAAAATTTAAAAAAACACACATCATTGTAAAATCAATACATACATCGCTCCTCTCAGAATTTAAAATGAGTGTAATTAGTCAATTTCTTTTGAGTTAGAAATTAATAAAAATAATGGATTTTTATACATAGGTATTAGCTCAGGTACCTATAGGTTATCTAAGATTTGAATAATTAATAGGTACAAGATTTCTCATTAGTTTTTCCACCCTTAACAAAAAAAAAGAAGAAAGAACCTAAGTAGGTAGGTAGGGATTTTTTTTAAAGACTACAGTTTTTACTTACGACTAGCTAATAGAAGAAATATCATAATGAGCAAATAAGTTGTCATTGTAGTACCTACCTATACAATACAAAAATCTTTTTCACAAAAGCCTAATAGTTATATACCTATACCTATAAGAACCCATACAAAACCATGTTGAATTTATTTTATTCTTCGACCTAAAGTTGAGACTTGATAACCATGTATTGGTTTATTTCGTTTTACGTAGTCCAGGTTTTATTTTATTACAATTAGATACTATTGTGCGAGTAGGTACGTCGGTACGTGTTTCTATTTATCATGTTTAAATTAAGTAGGTATCTTATTTATTTTACTCATTATAATTTATTGTATAATAGATATAGATACTGATAAATTCATTAAGTTGTTTTATAGGTCAATAATTATTTCACATTTCACCGTTTCGCTGACAATACGAATAAGTGCTATGGTAATTGGTAGGGTGGGTTCACACACTACATATTTAAATTTATTTGTTTTTTATTCATTGAATGTAGATAAGTAAACATCAGTAACAATAGGTACACCTATAAGCTATAAACTATATTAGGTACATTCTATTGTATAGGTACCTATTGTAAATAACTTAATATTATCTATTGTTAAATTGCCAAAAAAAAATAAATATTGTAATTCTAAGGTTATATGACCATTGTCAGGAAAACTTTTAATACAAAATAAAACCTATCAGGTGATATTAATTATTATACTGAATATTACTTGAGACTGTATAATATTAAGTAGTTACTTACTTTATCCTACAGAAGTGAAATTAAATACTTTAAAATACGTTTTATATATTAAATAATATATTGTATTTAATATAGGTACCTACCTACCAACCTACTTATTTTATAAGGCAATAAAATGATTTAAAATTTAAAACTTAAATTGTTTAATAATATTAGTAATTATTTTACTGCATGAATTGGGGATTTTCAATTAGGTACATATTTATGATTTGATTTTATAGCATAGGTACTAAATACTAATATACTATGCCTCTATACTTAAAGTACAAATTTAAATTTTTGATCAATAAGCAATGATAAGTTATTATGTTTAAATATTGAAAAGTATGCCTCGTAATCAAGTAAATTGACTTTGGATCAAAAATAATCTTTAGTATCTGTAAAAAAATCTATGACGGAATTTTGTTAGCGATATAATTTATCATAATAATATAGTGCAATATTCCCTTGATACGACTCGTATGCCTGTACAGCCCACTATACCTAACGATATTGTAGAGGAGACCTTTTTTTTTCTTGGGGCATCACTAGTCACTACCTTAGATCATATTATTATTCATATATTTATTATAGTTTAATAGGTAATATTATAATGAGATTATAATCGTGGTTTGTGGTGATAATTATTTATGGTGATAACGCAAACAACAATAATTGTGATAACAATTTTGATTTAAGAAAACGCTACAAACACGTGAAAATACAAATTGATAATAAAATATTTAAATGATATTTTTTTTCCGTCATTAGTACATTGTAGTTTCGAATCGTCTATAGGTACTAAATTTGAAAAGTATATTATTTTGAACAATAATTCAATCAAATAACATTACGTCTGTCATTGGAAATTATTTTATTTCATCCACGATCGTGTATTAATCGTAAGTACTCTTGATGATTTTTTTTAATGTTCGTCAACTATAAATTGTCTAGTTGTATAATTGTCCATAAACAAAACAATTTTTTCGTTGAGCTATGGTACCTTTAAACTAATGGACAGCGCTTCTCACACCGCCCTGCCCTAAGTTAATCTATACGGCATAACTGAGAGATAAAACATTAAATATGAGCGTACGAGAGAGGCAAACATGTTTTGGGCTATATGTTTTAGCACACTGTAACATCCCAAACCCTGTCTTTTTTCTCTCAACAATCCTGTTAGATGATTTCTCTCTCCATGCACTGTCCATTAGGTTATAGGACATAGGTCTATGTATGGTACCTAAAAAATACGGGCTTTAATTTTACAGATATATCATGGATAATGAGTACAAAGTTGGAGCATTGTGCGAATTGATTGCGTCTTCTAAAAATGAAAACAAAACAAAAAAAGGTACCTATGTGTATATTATTGAAAGAAATAACAATATTATTTTGATAATATTGTGGCCTACTCGTCTTGCTACTTACCTAATGTAACCAAGATTTTATGCCTACCAACATAATGTTTTGATTGTGATGAATGAATACGTGCTCTTTATAGCAGGACATTTTTGGGTTCTTTGGGGACAACGGGACACAAAGCACAAAAGCGTGACATATGGTTATGTTATACCTATATACATACCTGAATTATATTACCTACAGTAAATTCTAATTCTTATACATCGCAAATATCATCATTAAAGAGGCAAATCGTATAAATATACTTAATTTTAATAATGCAGATTACTTTGTAGTTTATTCTGATTAAAAATTAGCATTTTTCAGTTTTTACAATATTAAGAAAAATAAAATGTAATCATTAATACTAAATAATGAATTCTTTATTCTGATTAAAAATTAGCATTTTTCAGTTTTTATAACACTAAGAAAATTAAAATGTAAAAATGCAATATATTTTTGCATATTTTGAAGTAAATGCATTTTCTTAAATATTTTACCATTGATTATTGAACAATTGAGTATATTTAAAATAAAAATTTGTCAATATAAATGTTAAAAAAACAAATTTTCATGGTATGTACCTATTATATTTATTGTGTTATAAATTGTAAAAGAAACATTGTAACAAACAAGAAAAAATAAATAAACAATTATTGATATTACCATACCCGTTAGGAATATGATATATTACTCTATTTGTTTTCGTTCGTTTATTTGTTTTTCTACATTATATTTCATGTTTTTTCATATTTAAAAATAATAATAACAATAATACTAAATATTTTGACATTTTTACTATATTAAAATTCGCATCTTTATCATATAATATCATAAAATCTTTTTAGGTTTAGGGCACTAACTAATCTATATTTTAGTATAGTATTTTGTTTTATATATGAGATTATCAAGTTAGATAAGTTGGATTGATCAATAATAACTAAAATAAATCTATGGGTAATAATTTAAAATTGCAAACCTAAAATTTAACCACACCAGCGTGATGTCTTCACTTTGCACCTATAACATATTCAATTTTACTTTCACAATAATTAATTTTACTCTTTAATTTCTAAAATTAAAGTGAATTGACCTCTTATAAAATTTAAAGTAAGACTATTCTTATAATATAAGCTCTGAGGCTTATATTGATATTTTATTAAGAAGCAAGTTAGGACAATTTTTAAAATATATATTTTTTGTACATTTCAAAATGATCATAATTTTCTTAAAAATAGTTATATCAATAAAATTCTTCAAGATGCCTTAAATAATAATCTTACCTTAAAATTGTATCATGGGTCAAGGTTAGGTTAAAATTAACATAGTAAAATGGATTATTATATGGGTTGTGTCCTCTTAATGTCAATACAGCCCCTTTACCCTTAAATTTACCAATTATTACATTACAGATTTAATTTATGTATAATAATGTTGTTTACTTTAGATAAAAAGAAGAAAAAGAATGTTGAAGTTCAACTCCAATCAGAAACAAATTTAAATGATTCATCTAAAAATGAAAATGTAGAGAAATCAAAGAAGAGAAAATCAAAGAAAAATTCTTATGAAGAATCAAGAAAAAAAGTTAAAAATAATTTGAACTCTCAACAAATTGAAGCAGCTGATATAAAACCAGAAATAGTTAATGAAAAAATTGAAAACACTAATAGTCAAGAATCATTAGTGTCAGAAAAAAAAAAAACAAATCAAATTGATGCTTCTGAAACTTCTGAAAAAAAAATTAAAAAAAAGAAAAACAAGAAACAAAAAAATAATTCAATAACATCTAATGATAAAACTAAAAAAATTGAAAAAGAAGTATCTACCACTGACTTGCCGTAAGTAGTTTGTTGTAACTAAAAAAAATATATAATACGTATAATAATTTATATTTATGATAAATCTGTTTATAGGGATATTAAATCTTCTGAGGATTATACTGAAAAAGAATCAAGAACTGTGTTTGTTGGCAATGTCCCAGTTAATGTGAAAATGTCAGCAATAAAAAATATATTCAAACAGTTCGGAGAAATAGAAACTACTAGATTAAGAAGTGTAGCTGTCAAAAATCTTGAAGTGCCAAAACGTGTGTCTATAATGAAAGGAGATTTTCATCCACAGAGAGACACTGCTAATGTGTATGTACGTTTCAAAACCATTGAACAGGCACAAAAAGCATTAGTTTTAAACGCCACAGAGTTTGAAGGACATACAATAAGAGTAGATATGGCTTTAAATACAGGTCATAAGCAGAATATGAAAAAAGGAGTATTTATTGGAAATCTTCCCTATAGTGAGTGTTATTTAGTTAAAATGTTAATTTATTGAATTACATTAAGTACATTTCTATTTATAAATACACAAATTTAACACCTGTACCTACAGATTTTGAGGTTAATTATTTTGATTTCTGAACTGGGTTAGTTGTTTGGTTTTATCAATATTTTTATAATTGTTTGAATCAATAATTGTAGATCAGGGATAAAAATCTAGAGCTGCACATCATAATGAAAAATAATTCAAGAAATAATACCTATTATTATAATTAGAGCATGGATTTTTATGCACTAACAAGTGTTAAAATATGCCATATAATATGCAGTCAAAATCGTAAAAATATACAAGAAAATAACTTTAAATTGTTTAATAATAATACATAATATTATGATAAAAAAAGTCAAACTATTTTTAATCAATTTTTATTTTTATTAGTTGATAACTTTATGACTTAAAATAATTAGCAAGAATTAAACAATTTATAATTATGTTAATGGCCAGTCGCTGGGCTTAAGTTCAAAAAAAAAATTATAATTTTAAGTATCTACTTAATCAACAAAAACAATTTAATATTATTAAAATGAATAATCATTTTGTGCCTATAAAATGTATCATTAAATTTTCTGCTTGAGGACATAATTTTTTTAATTTCCTTTTAATTTGCAATTATTGATGTTGAATCTTGTCAAAATATAAATAAATATGCAATAACTATTAAATATACAAAGTAATGAACAAAAAAAAAAATTGCCATTGACTTCAAACTATTACAATTCTTAAAAATTACTGATAACTAGAGGTTGGATTTATATTCTCTTAAAATCCTTAAAATATGATGTTTTTATGTCACATAAAATAGGCAATATATTCTCTTAATATTCTTTTAAAATACCAGATATATGATGTTTTATGTCTTTAAATATGCAAAATATTCTTTTAAAATAAAAAAAAATAAAAGTTTAAATTTATTTTTTATTAATTTGGTTTTAAATATATTTAATTTAATTAATTTTACAATAACAATTAATAACTATATATTGTTCCATGATATATATTCCGCGACGCGACGGACGACTAGTAGACGACGAGAATATTCGTGACACCGATGTGCTATCGCAATCGATAAGGAATACAATATGGAGATTAATTTTTATTAAAACCCAGAAATAAATCATTTAGTGAACATTGTATTTATCAAAGTGCTGATATACGTGAAATATGTTCATTATATGCTGATGTTAGAAAAATATTCTCAAATATTCTCTAACGTGTTAAATATTCTCTAACCCCTAAAATATGCTTTTTTATGCAAAATAAATTTTTTCCTGTGAATTCTGTGTTTCATGAATCGTAAAGATTTCTCACTCCCATTTAACTGCATAGACTAGAAACAAATATGTAAAATCATAAAAATCCGACCTCTACTGATAACAATCCCAAAATTGTGAAAAGAAAAAAAATTCAGTTGCATAATAATTTGCACTTAAATTATTATAATATTAGTTATGTTAAGACGCTAGCTGTGGTTTGGCTACCCATGTTATAGATAAAAATGTATATATGTATCAAAAAATATGTATATAAATTAAGCAATCTAATAAGCATTTAAAAAAATAAAAATTGAGAAAATGATAATTGTACTGTATAATGTGTATTTTTATAAATAAAAATATTTACTTTTATGAAGGTATTCAAGAAGATGAAATATGGGACTATTTTAAAGACTGCGGAACAATATCAGCTGTGCGTATTGTGCGTGATAATGCAACTGGCGTGAGCAAAGGTTTTGGATATGTGGATTTTGAAGTGAGTACTTTTTTATATATGTTTTTAGCACTAAAATAAAAACTGCTATTAAGTATGTGTAATGTGTTATATAATATGCAGTTGTGTTTTCTGTCTTATACGTATCGCTCAATATCTCAGCTCAATGACCTTAGATTTAAATACAGTATGCTGTGATAGCAAGGGGGTACGAAAATACACTTAACTGGAAAATTCAAAATTTTTTAACTCCTTTGGTTTACACTTGTGCGATACCAGTTATGATTTTTTGAATAGCAATTCAACAGAGTGAAAAATCTAAAAGTCTAAAAGCTGTAAGCCTGTGACTCGGTCAATTTTAGGTCTAGGACCAGAGTCAATGGATCAAAATTACTTTAAAAAAAGATCTATCTATATCTGGTGAAAAAAATAAAGATTGTTTATATACAAAATATTCAAGCTAAACCAAAGGAGTTAAAAATTTCAAATTTTCCAAAATGTGTACTTTTGTACCTCCTAGCTATCACAGCAAATTGTTTTACAATCTAATCGTCGGTCTGATATATTTAGTGGTATATAAAAGACAGGACACACTGTAAAGTATATTTTTTAATTTATTCATTTGTAATATTTAATTAATGTGTTTTCATTACAGACTAAAGAATCTGTTGAATTAGCTATGCAAATTCAAGGGAAAAAGGTTCAAAATAGAGAAATTCGCATTAAAAGAATTGAAACCAAAAAAAACACAAATAAGGTGTTTAACAAAAGATCGTTACCATTTAAAAAAACCAAACCTATGGGTAAAAGTGGTCAAAACTTCCAAGGAGAAATAATGAAACCAAAAATGAATAAAAAGGTAATAATATATTTATGAAATTCAAATCGTAAATCATATAGTAAGAATCATTTACCAGCTCAATATGATTTATCAATTAATAAATGAATAGGTACATCTCGATAAATTAATTTTTTTATGAAAAGATTTATAAATTCAAGTACTGGCTTTTGGTATACAGTGTGTCCCGTCTTAAATGTACCACTAAATATCTCAGCCCGATAATCTTAGATTGAAATACGGTTTGCTGCAATAGCTTAGGGGTACTGAAGTACACATTTAAGGACAAATTTCAAATTTTTAACTCTTGTAGTATGCGCATGCGCAATACAATTTTTTTTTTTTAAATTGCAACACCTATTTTTGTCACCGGATATGGATAGATTATTTTATTCTAAGTAATTTTCATCCATTGACCATAGTTCTAAACCAAAAATTGAATGAGTTACACCTTTTGGAAATTTTAAAATAATTAAATTTTTTCGATTTTACCAAAAACATTTATTGTTTTAAATTTGAATTGAGTGATTTTTTCATAGATTTTAATAAAGAATGTGAAGTAGGAAATTAAATAAAAAATACTCCGTTACATTGTTTTGGCTTATGTTTATTTTTTTTATCTAATAAAATGTTCAAAATTTCCTCCGTTTTTTTCTAAACACATTTCCAATCGACGACTCACTTCTCTAAAGGTTGCTGCCAAAATTTGTTCTTTTGTTAATTGTCTGCACGCTACCGTTATTTTATTTTTTAAATCCTGTAAGTTTGCTGGTGGATCTGCATAAACAACAGTCTTTAAATGACCCCATAAAAAAAAATCTAATGGTGTTAGATCAGGTGACCGTGGGGGCCATTCCACTGGCCCGTGAGTTCCCATCCATCGATTTCCAAACATTTCATTTAACTGTTGTCTTACAATAATGACATTGTGAGCGGGTGCTCCATCCTGTTGAAAAAATAAGTTTTGACGAAGTAATAAAGGGACATCTTCTAACATCATCGGTAGCAAAGTTAAGAAATCTGAATAACGTCTTCCATTAAGAGTACCGTCATAAAAATGTGGACCTATTAAATTTCCTCCTAATAATCCGCACCACACATTTGTGCCCCATACTGTTTGATAATTTGTATCAACTGCCCAATGTGGATTTCCGTTTGACCAATAACGGTTATTCTGCTTATTTAAAACGCCATTATTGGTAAACTTTGACTCATCGGTCCACAAAATGTAATTTAAAAATAATGGGTCGTTATTAATTTCTGTTGTTATCCATGCAATAAATGTTAATCTACGTTCGTTATCACCTTGGCGTAAATGCTGAACTAGATCAGCCCTATAAGGATGTAACTTGTATTTTTTAAATATTTTGTGTACCTTTGTTTTTGAAAAGCCGAATTCTCTAGCAACATGTCTTAAAGATGAGTGAGGATTTAATTGAATGTACGCAATTATTTCATTTTCCTGATCATCATTTTGTTCCATATTGCGTAGTGGTTGTCTCTGTACATCTCTTATCGAAAAAGTCCCGTAAGTTTGTAAATTATTAACTAATCTTAAAAAAAAATTATGCGGTGGATGATATCTTTCGGAATATCGATTTGCATAAACCCTTGCAGCCTCCCGACAATGTTTATTACACTCGCCATAAATTAAAATCATATCAACTTTTTCACTATTGTTTAACATTTTAAAGAAGAAAAAAAGAAAAATCTTTCAAAGTATTATGTTAAAAGTTATAAGTGTTATCGATGAACGTACAATACTGAGTGAACGTGCATTAGTTCATTTTTGATAATCAAACAATATCTACAATAATTATCGAAGTACTAAGAATAAAATTAGAAATAATCTACTATTATCAAAGTACTAATAATAAAACTGGAAATAATTAAATAACTTTTATCGCACAATAATAACGCAAATTACAACGTCATTGTCAATTTAGTTGGTAAATTTATTTTTAAATTAATTAAATTTAATTTGACTTACATTTTTTTTTTGGTAATTTTGTATTAAATTATTTAAATGTATTTCATTTTAGTTCAAAAATGACTAACTTTTGTATCAAATTCAAGCGTGTAATGTTTTTGGTAAAATCGAAAAAATTTAATTATTTTAAAATTTCCAAAAGGTGTAACTCATTCAATTTTTGGTTTAGAACTATGGTCAATGGATGAAAATTACTTAGAATAAAATAATCTATCCATATCCGGTGACAAAAATAGGTGTTGCAATTTAAAAAAAAAAAAATTGTATTGCGCATGCGCATACTACAAGAGTTAAAAATTTGAAATTTGTCCTTAAATGTGTACTTCAGTACCCCTAAGCTATTGCAGCAAACCGTATTTCAATCTAAGATTATCGGGCTGAGATATTTAGTGGTACATTTAAAACGGGACACACTGTAGACAATTTTACATCTGATTTGGTTGATTATCATTAGCCCAACAGATATATGATGTTTACATTATTATTGTGAATTAAAAAGTGACAGAATAGCTCTTAATATATTTTTTTAATTTATCATTTATTTCATACCTATTTGAATATTTTTGATACATACTTTACTCTATTCAGAATAAAAGTTTACCAGTTTGCTCACGTTCAACTGAATTTTGTCATTACCAGACCTCCACCGATGACTGCTAGTAAATAGTAGTACTGATGTCACAGCATGTTTTTGTCTACCGCCTGTTGTACTTTTTTTCTGAATACAGTATATGTCCAAACATAATTTTAAATTGGTCAAAATCAATAGTTATTTCAAGTGATTCCTATTATGTGGTGTAAAATATACACATATTTATAGCTGATTTTTTTTAAGAATAGGTATCAATATTAAATTATGTAATATTAATTACATTTTTTCTGTTTATTTTAGAAACAAAAACCAACAAAAACTGATTTAATGAGAAAGAAGATTGCTAGAAAATTAAATTATTAATCTAATTTGTATTGACTAACAAAATAAAAAATTTACTAAAGCATATTTATTTAAATTCGATTTTTTTTTCTAGTTGAATTGATGATTTATCAATTTTAATTAATAGGTACATATATATAGATTTAATGCTAATGATATCTTAGTTTAAACTTTATAGTGTATAATATAGTGCATATTATAGTGCACATTATAGTGCACATTATACTGCACATTATAATACATAAAGGTACTATTAAAATATAATATATTAAGTAGTTTTTAAGCCATGCTTTAAATTGTTCTGCTGTGCTGCAAATAAAAGAGGTAATAGCAGTAATAGTTCACTTCTATTACTAAGTAATCAGAAAACCAGAAAAAGACTGTAGCCTGATAAAAAATCCTTTAATTACCCACACTCACTTCAACGCAAGGTTAATTATTGCACTAAAAACAATATAAGTAGATTATAATTTACTGAAGTTAGCTAGGATGGTATAAGTATCATAATTTACTTACTAAATTATATAAAATTGAAGTGTTATGTATTGAATTGAACAATGAATATCAACAACATAATATTATGTTGTATCTAATATACAGCGTATTTGTGTTAAGCAAGTAATCATCTAAACATGACTTTTAGATGAAAATCTGTGTTCTATTACTCTGTTATTAATTTAATCCTTGAAATTTATTCACAAATATGAAACAATAAATTCGGTGTAAAATAAATTATCCAATTATCATGAATTGCATATAAAAATGTAGATTTTGCTTCATAGCACTGCCAGTCTTCCGCATTAAGTTACTTTCGTAATGTCAAGCAGTAAAAATTGAAAATATTGTAGATTTTAATATTTCAACTGATTTTTTACTTTTAAATTTTTTTTAGTAATTATTATATTAGTTGTATGCTTGTGTACAACTGGTATACTTATCAATTACTTGTCATTTGTGAATACTTGCTACGCCGTTTTTATTTGTCACTGGTTCATTTCTCGAGGATTGTCAGTAAATGTGTCATAACTATGTAAACTTGACATCCAAATTACTTGCCTTTATGATTATTGATGTATTTGGTAAGTATGGAAGTTAAGGCAGTTGGACGCTACTTAGCTAGGAAATGGCTTGAGGAGCACCCCTCTAAACTACTTATAGCCCCCTCAAGATAAATTAATTTTCAAACTCATATTAATTCAAAATTAATAAATAATTATACAGCATTTAGCATAAATCTCAACAAAATGCTGTATGTAACACACATATATTCAACGCCAATACTAACAATATCACCACAATTGAAATGTAGCCAAGGTTGGGCAAATGAACTGTTTTGTTCAGTTAGTGTTTAATAGTTAAATAGTGTTTGTCTACCTAACAGTTCGCAACTAGATAGAGTTTACAGAATAATGTGTAAAGGATACTGATTAAATAGTTATATTTAACCCTTTACCTTTTATGTTTATAATATATTATATAATTATTATTATTTTCTGTGAGTAATATGCAATATAAAAATTAACGTAACATAATATTCCAATTAATTAATTTACAACATGGAAAATTTAACCTGTAAAGCAAGTAGTTTCTTCTTAAAAAAAAAAAGTAACTCATTATATAACTTAACTTTTCAACTCGTTATTGCCCAGCCTTGGCAATAGGCATCACATTCATAAGACATTTTATAATTCTTACTTTTTTAATGTTTTGCAAAGTATATTTATATTTTGTTGTCAAGTTTTATATTATTTGACGATTGTGGATAACTCCAATTGTAATTAGATCATAATCAGTCAAAATTGTAAGTACTCATATTATGTACTTATGTGCCTTTTAAAAACTGATTAATGATACCACATCTGACTTTAAATTTGTTAAGTAAGACTTGAAAGAAGTCTTAAACACTTTCATAAGTAGGGTAATAATAAAGTAATAAGGAAACTAGAGTAAAAATATTTATTTTGTTATTTATAAAAATAATAGGCAATGAATGAAGAGATGGGGGCAAAGCTCAATTGGGTTATCTTTTAGGAAAATTTATTGAGGGCTTCAGCCCACCTACAATATTTGGGCTGGTTATGCAACCGGGTTAGCAACTTTTTATTTATATCAAAGACCATTAAAATCTATGAATTTTTTTTTTAACACATTCAACACCACGGTTCACGGGTAGTCGACATCGTAAACATTGCCCAGGTGGCCGGTATCGACTACCCATCAATAAAAACGTGTTCACTTTGATGATTCATAATTTTGACTGGCAATTATATTGAAGCAGAATATTTGAATTGAAGGTGATCAGCTATTGTCTCAAGAACCTTACAATATAGTTTGTTTTTATTTTTGTGTTGATATTTATTTTTTCCCTGAAATAGTCGATCAGGCGTATTTTTGGCGTAACGAAATGGGCTATCTTAGATAATTATAGCGGAGCTCAATATGTTAAGATAGAAGAATATAAATACTTTATTTATTTTACAATGATATCAACATAAGTAATGATATATACCCTATGGTAATATGACGTTTAGATTTTTAAACTTGTAAGTTTATACCTAATGAAATATATTCAACCAATAATTAAAAAAAAAAAAAAAAATTATACGGTTTAACATTACACTTATCACTGTAGCATGTAAATTGTACATTGTACACTGCTCAATATTAGACTCATAACAAATGGTTTAAGAAATACTGGTTACACATCAATAAAGATAATGAGCACAATCTATAATTCATTATTTTTATTTTTTATTTAAATTATAAAAGTACCTTTATTTATATAACAATTAATAGTTGAATAACAATTAAAATAATAAAAAAATTTAAAAACAGTGACACATTAAGCCACAATAACATTTTATGTACTTCCTTGTGATTTCCTAACAATTCTTGAAAAATTAATTGTTAAAATGGTAAACATCCCATTAATTTTATCGTGTATACCATACAAAATTCCACTATTGTTCCATCGAGGAAAAAAGCAGCTTGTAGTAGGGGTACTGTTTCTATATACAATATCATCTAGTTTAATCTTCTTATGTACATGTTCAATAGTTTGCTTGTTAGAATGTATCTGTCATTACAAATAATAAAAAAAGATTTCATTACATAGTTTTTATTATTAATTTTAATGATACAACCTCATCTCTCATTGCTGATTAAATAGTTTCTCCTTGACTATTTGATCCAGATGAAATAGATTGACGATTATTATCATTATAAGATCAGTATTAACATACTTGTCTTGTGGTGGTGAAAGCCTATTACAAACAACATTGAAATTGAAATTGTCTGGACATAGTAGAAATAGTATTAGTCTTATAGTCAACAGAGCCAGAGAGGAGTTTTTGAAAAAAATGTATATTATGATAGCAATGATGTTCGGATAGGGTGGAAAACAGGGATATACTCATGAGGTACACAGTCAATATTAATAGTAGAATAGATGCAATCTACTTGTTCCCTTTCGTAAACGCATTAAAATATATAGTTGCAAAAGTAAGGTATTGCAGTTGAACGGTCAAGACAAAAGCCATGCTGTTCATATGCTAAAATAAGATGAATTTATAGCTGAATGGCATCCAAGACGAGAGATTAAAATATTTTCATTAAATTAGTAAGAATAAAGATAGATTTATAGAAAGTCACCAAAGATGGGCATCCAGATTTTAAAATAGGTGTGATAGATTCAATTTTTCATAAATCAGGGAAAATACTTTCATCAAGGGGTCCTTTTAAAAATAAACCATAAAGAATGGTAGATAATATGTCTTATTTTGAAAAGAAAATCACTGAGTAGTATTCCATCAGGACCTAGAGATGATACATTTTCAAGAGCAGCTAGTTTTAGAAGAAAATTGTGAGGGAAAAGTAACAATAAATTATTAGGTACATCAAATAACGGTATTTTAAATCGCTGCAAGTCAATATCAATCAAGTTGGAAAAATAAACAGACACAAAATATTTCAAAAACATAATAATAAGATTTTTTTGCTCACATAAGTTAGTGACAGAGTCAAGAAAAACAGTTTACAAATATAAAATTAATAAAACTTTTACTATGTAATTAATGTACTTTATATTATCCGTTTTTTACCATGTTATCAAGCTCAGATTTTGCTGAACTAGATTTCTCAACACTTCCATTTTGAATCCTGTCGGCACAAAAATTTTCTAATTTATTGACTGGTTTAATAATCCACCGCTCAGTTTTCTTTTTTTTCCATGAATAATAATAACATATTATTGATTTTAATGACTTATCAGGAAGCTAAAAACAATTTGATAAAATTTGAGTTTTAAATAGTTAAATTAAATTGTATTTCAATTACCATTTGTTTAATGTTTACAAAATCCTTCCCGAACTTAGTAAAGGCAGATTCAAACTTAGACTTTTCAAGAATCGACCAGTTTGAATGGGGTAAAAAATGTGATAGATCACGAATAGACTTTTCCAAGTTGTGGTTATGCCAGTATAGCAAGCCCAAACACTGTTCAGTGTCATAACCATATTTATTTTTTGAAAGCAATATGTAATCGTTTACTGTAAGAAATAAATTATAAATATATTTTCTTAAAATAAAAAATGAAATTTTAGTACATTGGATTTCCGAGATATTTTTGGGTGGAAACCAAAGTTTAAGTGATTTTGGACGCTGTTTATGCTTGTTTTCTGTAAGTAATAAAATCATGACATTAAATTAGTCATAACAATGTTGATACAGTTTTTATAAAAATAACAATGTTCAGGACATACCTGGGCGTGACAAAAGCTCTGGGATGTCAGCCTGGTAATTAGATCCCACTCTGATTTGACCACCTGATAAAAAAATAAATTATAATAATTAAATATTTTTAACTATACAAGGTGATTTTTTAAGCATGCTAACCCCCGTTTTTCTTAAATAGTACTTTATTAAACTTCTGATTTTTGAATTTATAAATATACCTAAATATACCTATTTTCAAATTTCTGATAATTGTTGTGCTATTTAAAGAATATCCTGTGGCGATACAAACTTCTATTTTTCAAATGAGACCCCCCCCCCACCACTCTTATTTTAATGCAAATTATTTAGTGAATAATTTTCTTGAAAAGGTTGATGTATGTTAATCGAAATTCTAATGAGTGGTCTAAATTGTTAAAATGTTTATACTAAAAGTAATAATCCTCAAAAATTCTTTTATAAAAATAAGAACTATATTTATGTTATATTAGATGTAGTATTTATCATACTTGTATCATTTTTTCAAATTATTTATACCGACAACTCAATAGTAATTTCTAACTTTTTTCAAATCGTCTATGACCACTATCTACTAGCTATCTAACCAATTACCATAGACATATTATTATCCTTAGACAAGGAGCATAAAGTTATATAACTCAAAAACTACTCAATACATCAAAATTCCCCAAAAAATATCAGCTAAATAATTAAAAATTTAAAAGGAGGGTTACTATTCAAAAAACGGAAGTTTATATTATTGTCACTGGATCATCCTTAAGTGGTAAAAAAGTCTTAAGGATTCAAAAATATGGTCTTTAAGTGTTGATATTTAAAAAAAAAAAACTACAATCAGAATTTGAATATATGCATAATTTAAGCATAAAAAAATCATCCTGTATGTATATAAAAAATTAATACATGAATAAATCTGCAAGGCATGGGACTTAACAATTTAATATCTACATAACGTTTTTAGAAAAAAAAAACACAATAGTTGACAAGCAGCATATTACACATCCTATTAAAACTCATATGTCATCAAAATTTGACCTTAAAAATATAAAAATGTTGCAGGTAAAATGGTAAATACTTAATATTCTATTGTTGGATAATATAATATAAACATATTATTAATACTTATGAAACAGTTTGCTTAGTATGGGCACACTGTGGCATACATGGCAACGAAAAAGCAGCCTCCTCCCCTGCAGACACCCAATTTCTCAATATATACACAAACGAAGACAAAAGAAAAACACATGACAAACTTGACTTCGAATTGGCCACTCGTCTAATAATATTATATTGTCACGTCGACATTATATTATTACATACACGGTACACAACTTGCGCGAAGTCTGGTGCGGAACTTACTATTATGCACAAATGGGCACACGATTATTATGCTTACCGTCATCATAAATCTCGTCTTCTGGATTCGCAGGCGGTGCCGGTCGCCTTCGCTTTTTCGAACTACCACGTAAACTGTCGGTAGCCATATTTCCTTCGAGCAATACGAACGTACCTACGCCCACGGCGAGCGGACACCTAGTCGGAGATTCGAGCTACCTACCTGTGCGACGGACAAAACGCGGGCGAAACCGTACACGCGACTAATGAGAATCAAAAGTCCGTGGTAAAATAACGCGCAAAAATCGAGATCGACAATCCAGAGATAATAATATATCGAGCTAAAATGGTAAAACGACGGTCACGCACGCGACGCGTCGGCGGTCAAGTACCCGCACAACTTACTGGCCTAACGTACTGACCTAATCTTTCTTTTTTATAGTTCAACCGCAGAGTAGATTAAATTTAGACGTGGTCCCACGGTAAAGTAAACTTTACATTATCGCGCCAATTGCCCCATTCCGATATATTATATTATTATTGTTATTACGATATTGTGTCGTATGATATTTGTTCATTATCAACGTCAATGGTCGACGGGCGGTTTTGTTTAGCATTTTAATCGCACGAACCGACGCATTGTTTTGTTTTATGAGACCACGAATACGGTGTTTTCTTTGTTCCTAATATAATACATGTAGTGATCAGAGTCCAGAAGGCCGACTTTTGGTCGTGATTAAAATTTGGACGTAGCGGATGAAAACAGTTGCTCGTTTTACGAGTGTATTTAGTACCTATTGAGTTTGGTTAGTAGTTTTTGAAAAAAATAGAAACATTTGATATTAAAATGTAAAAATGTGACTGAACAAAATATGCATCGATGCGAACTACTCGAACTAGGTATCGTCGTATAAAATAATAGGTTTAATGCGCATTTGAAAACGGCACGTTTTTCATTTCGACGGGTGAAAGATCTTTGAATTAGTTTCTTACTTTATTAATTATTATCTTTTTACATTGTCCCCAAGTCATTTTTTTTTTATGGTACTAACCAATAATTTTTATTAATTCAATTAAAAAACTAAAAAAACCTCGTGTTCTAAAACGTATAACTTTAAATACATATTTATGTTATCCAAATAATAAAAACGCTACGACACATATAGTCCTTACCTATGCGTTGTGCAATTTTGGTAATTCTACTATAAATACAGAGTGTATAAAATGTTCCCACTCATAAGTGCATAACAAACAGTTTTTGCTATATTTTTGTACATTTGTAAGTCGGAGACAAGTAGACAAACACAATATGTGGACGTGACGTCTTAAACACGGACTAAGATCTTAGTCTGTGCAATTAACTAACTGTGGAGACTAGTAAGCTGCATCTGCTACACCAACATGGTAGTAGATAGCAATATAGTAGTGTTACAGCCTGTCAACGACGTCGAAATTCAAATATTGTCTCAAATCTGACCAATTGTCTCAAAATAGCACAAACATTAAACTAGATATAATAGGTACAAAATTTCAATAAGAACATTTTAAGAAAAAGTAGCGTAAATATATCCCACATTTAAATAAAAGCGTTAGATTTAACACACTACATTTAAAAAAAAGTAGCGATAGTGATATGCATAATTTGCGTTTCAACATTTTTTTTTTACGCTAAAAATTTGTTATATTATAATTTATAATATATTATGTAGGTAAGGTTATTAAATATTAAAAAATGTATTAAATATATCATGTTGAATAAGCACAAATTTAATTTAATTTTAAAAAATAGATACAGTGGAGCTTTACTTTCCTTTCGACCTGTGGCCTAATTAATTGGAGGAACCTAGTACCTACCTAGGTAGTAAATATTTTTTTTTATGAAAATGTAGACCACTAGTCATTACTGTAGATACCGCTGATTGTTTTTTACATCAAATTCCTACTTCGAAGTTCGAACATGCATCAAAAATAATAGTTTGAGTCAATTATTATGAAACTTGGAACATGGATGGATAAATATGTTGTAGTTCATTTTATGATAAAGGAAAATGTTCACTAGATTTATAATTCAATACTGTGAATGGGTTTCGTTGAAAAAAATCGTTATTTTACTTTATTTTTACATACAAATTAACATGATTCTAATAATTTTAAGTGCTGTAAAGTTTTAGATATACAAATAATGAAATAATTAATATTTATTTAATTCTATTTATATTATTATTACATTAAACGTATATATATGGAGTAAGTAAGCAAATTAATGTTTGTAATGATATCAATATCATTTATAATATATAAATTATCAAAATTATTATTCTATTTGATATTAAGTTATATTATTAAAAATGCCCCCTAACATAATGTACAAAGTACAAAGTACAAAGTACAAAGTACTATTTCCCACGGATGTACTATTTACATTAAAGTAATCTTTAATTATTGTAAAATTATGATATAAAATATAAACAAAAAGATAACACGCTAAGGACGATTTGACCTCTAAAAATAGCATAACATTTCCTTTTTTATAGTTCAACCGCAGAGTAGATTAAATTTAGACGTGGTCCCACGGTAAAGTAAACTTTACATTATCGCGCCAATTGCCCCATTCCGATATATTATATTATTATTGTTATTACGATATTGTGTCGTATGATATTTGTTCATTATCAATGTCAATGGTCGGCGGGCGGTTTTGTTTAATATTAATCGCACGAACCGACGCATTGTTTTGTTTTATGAGACCACGAATACAGTGTTTTCGTTGTTCCTAATATAATGCAGGTAGTGATCAGAGTCCAGAGGGCCGACATTTGGTCGTGATTAAAATTTGGGGGTGGACTGTGTTTGCGCCTAAATGCTGTATTTGCGCCTATATGCAAAAACCTCGATTGCGCTTAAAATACTTGTTTACGCCCATTACGTTACAAATCAATAAATTTTGTAAAAAAAGAGCCAAAGACATGACTGATCGTCCAATTAAAATTATACGTTCTGAAATTACAAAGAATAATTTTGACATGTTAGATTACGGTGACGTTAAATTAATTCGTGACAGAATGTACTCGTGTAGAAACACACAAACAAATATTCCAAAAAATATTGTTGAAGTTCAAGAATTTTTAGTATCAAATAATATGTTATCATCTAAAAGAAAATCAATGATTGCAGTAAATGACATAGAAAAAAATATTGTAATTTTTACGTGTACCACAAATTTGCAATTTTAAATTTGGTTGATACCAGGGCCGGATTAAGGTTTTTGCCGCCCATAGGCTGAAATAAATTTACCGCCTAATTTTCATAGGTATTGATATTTTACTTCTGTAAGTGATACGTAAAAACTCTCCACACCCCATATAAAAAATGATCATTAATAAAATAAAAACATAAAATCAATACTATTATTATTTATTAATGAATGAAAACTCTTTAAGCATATTACAAAAAAAAAATACGAACAAATAATTATTTTTCATATTCTTCAGATTATAATCTTACGTCTTGATTTTTTTTTCGCAAAGTCTTCTATGATGTCGTCATATGATAACTGATTAGTTAATTCATGTTCAATACTTAGTATAGCAAGTGCATTTAATCGATCCTGTGACATCGTTGATCGGAGATAATTTTTTATTCTTTTCAAGCAAGAAAAAGAACGTTCAGCTGAACAGTTAGTCACCGCGGTAGATGTATATATTCTGAGTGCTATTTCGATGTTGGGATATATTGAAATTAAGTTTTTTTCATGTAAAATTTGAAGAAGTTTGGGAACATTGTTTTGCTTATCGTCAGCCAGTTGTATTATGTGTGCTTTTAAATGCCATTATCCATGCCATTATCGCAACGAATTTCCGCCCGGTCGACTATTGTAATATATATATATATATATATATTGTTATTACTTATTTGTCATATATTTCTGATACACCCTGCATACCATTTTAGAACCTAAAAATATATTTTCTTATAGGTACTTTATAATTAATAATATTATTTCATATATTATATTATTGCATGTTTTTATCAACTTGATACTATATACGTCGATGGTACATTTACTTATTGCACAAAATTTTTTTGTCAATTTTTCACAATTCATGGATTTTATAATTATCGATCATTACTAACCTCTATAGTGTTTTTTTTGTTACCATCAAAATGTTGTGACGTCTATGAATATGTATTTGAAAATATTAAGCGTGTATGTTCAAATTTAAACTTTGAGTTTTGTCCTGTTGAAATATATTCTGACTTTGAAAAAAGCATTTTAAACTCTGCATCTAATATTTGGCCGGATATAAAACTTTCCACCTGCAGATTTCACTTGGGGCAATGTTGGTACAGAAAAATTCAAAGTCTTGAATTAACTAATATGTATAAATCTAATAGTCCTGAAGGAAAATGGTTACAATATTGTTTCGGTCTTCCACTTTTACATCCACAAGAAGTATCAAATTGCTTTTTGGAACTAATGTCTGAAATTCCAGCAGAAAAAAAAATACAATCATTCGCTGATTATTTAGTTGAAAATTTCGTAAGCGAAGATAGTCTATTTCCCCCTGAATTATGGGCAAAAGGTTGTAATAATCTAACACAGACAACAAACGCATGTGAATCATTTCATAAACATTTTAATTCATATTTTTTTAACGCTCATCCATCAATCATAAAATTTGTGGAAGTTTTAATATAATTTCAAACAGATACATATTTAAAAATTAATCTTGCTAAAACAACAATAAAACAAATAAAAAATAAAGCAGTTATAAAAAAACACCAGGTTATCAACGAATTAAGAGATACATCAACATCAACAATTAACTTCATAAAAAATATAAGTAACAAAGTCAAAGTAACGCGAAAAATTTAAATTTAAATTTATTAAAAATATAATAGGTATACAATAAAAAATAATAACTACACAACAGAACAGTAAAGACAAATTTTTAATCACACCAGAATAATTCAATAAATTTTATTCTGTTAGTTCGAAGTCTGAAAAAAGTGGGACGAGAAATTTAAGTTTTACTGCAATGTTGCCAAATTTATTTATTTGTAACCTAACTATAGGGGCAATTAAGTATTTAACGTATTTTAATTTTATTAAGCGCAATCGAGGTTTTTGCATATAGGCGCAAATACGGCATTTAGGCGCAAACACGGCCCTCCCAAATTTGGACGTAGCGGATGAAAACAGTTGCTCGTTTTACGAGTGTATTTAGTACCTATTGAGTTTGGTTAGTAGTTTTTAAAAAAAATAGAAACATTTGATATTAAAATGTAAAAATGTGACTGAACAAATGCATCGATGCGAACTATAGGTATCGTCGTATAAAATAATAGGTTTAATGCGCATTTTAAAACGGCACGTTTTTCATTTCGACGGGTGAAAGATCTTTGAATTAGTTTCTTACTTTATTAATTATTATCTTTTTACATTGTCCCCAAGTCATTTTTTTTTTATGGTACTAATCAAAAAATTTTATTAATTCAATTAAAAATCTAAAAAAACCTCGTGTTCTAAAACGTATAACTTTAAATGCATATTTATGTTATCCAAATAATAAAAACACTACGACACATATAGTCCTTACCTATGCGTTGTGCAATTTTGGTAATTCTACTATAAATACAGAATGTATTAAATATATCATGTTGAATAAGCACAAATTTAATTTAATTTTAAAAAATAGATCCCGTGGAGCTTTACTTTCCTTTCGACCTGTGGCCTAATTAATTGGAGGAACCTAGTACCTACCTAGGTAGTAAATATTTTTTTTTATGAAAATGTAGACCACTAGTCATTACTGTAGATACCGCTGATTGTTTTTTACATCAAATTCCTACTTCGAAGTTCGAACATGCATCAAAAATAATAGTTTGAGTCAATTATTATGAAACTTGGAACATGGATGGATAAATATGTTGTAGTTCATTTTATGATAAAGGAAAATGTTCACTAGATTTATAATTCAATACTGTGAATGGGTTTCGTTGAAAAAAATCGTTATTTTACTTTATTTTTACATACAAATTAACATGATTCTAATAATTTTAAGTGCTGTAAAGTTTTAGATATACAAATAATGAAATAATTAATATTTATTTAATTCTATTTATATTATTATTACATTAAACGTATATATATGGAGTAAGTAAGCAAATTAATGTTTGTAATGATATCAATATCATTTATAATGTATAAATTATCAAAATTATTATTCTATTTGATATTAAGTTATATTATTAAAAATGCCCCCTAACATAATGTACAAAGTACAAAGTACAAAGTACAAAGTACTATTTCCCACGGATGTACTATTTACATTAAAGTAATCTTTAATTATTGTAAAATTATGATATAAAATATAAACAAAAAGATAACATGCTAAGGACGATTTGACCTTTAAAAATAGCATAAAACGCCCCTCCAAACGTTATTGGGCACAGAGTGTTCCCGTGACCACTCGTGGATACATCGTTTTTTTTCTGCCCATAAAGGCTTAATTTTATCCATAGGCGATAGGCCATACTTGGCCTATAAGTTCAAATCATCTCTACGTGGCTCTTTTAAATTTTTATCAAACAAAAATTAGTGTTAATTCATTACGAATCTACAGTTCCTATTTCCTGAGCTCTGAGAATATTCATCTTCGGTGCGTGGCAGAGCAAGAAAACAGTTTCAGGGTCCGAGACAGGTAAGAAATTGAATCATTAAAATATCAAATTATTTATAACTATCAACAAATTAACTGTCGAAATTATAGGACTCTTATAGGACCCTTAATAATATACTTCCTCCAACAGGAAAAGGTAATGCAAATAAAAGGTTAGGTTAATCTTCATTTTTATTCATACCCCCCGGCCCCCTTAATTTTTTTTTATTACATGTTTTAAAATTTTTACTATCTTGTTATTATTTAATTGGAGAAAAAATATTCTATTGATGGTTTATCGTCCATATAAATATATAGTTCACAACAGTTTTTATTAAACTATTATACTTTAATTACATTGTTTATGATAATGTTAATATTGAGATTATCTTTATAATAATATTATAATGAGGAAAGATTTGATTGTTTATTTGTTTTGAATAGACTCCGAAACTACTGAACCGATTTAAATGAAATTTGGTACATAGATAGTTTAGACACTGAAAAATGACATAGGCCTTTTTTTAATACTAAAAAAGTCCTGTAAGGGGTTGAATTAGGGGATGGTATATATTATAACACAGTACCCGCACGGCATTGCCCTCAAAATCGGTGTCGGCGGTGACATGGAAGGAGAAGTTTGAGCGGCCAGATATGGGCCACTTCCGTACCACGAAAATATAGATATATATATGTACACACGACGCCGATAATAGTCGTACAATCTTAGTATATATATACATATATATAAATAATTATAGATATAACATAATATGTATATCTATACTGATACAATATTATAAAAAGGAAAGATTTGATTGTAGGTATTGAATAGACTTCGCAACTACTGGACTGATTTGAAAAATTCTTTCACCATTATAATGCTACATTGCTACATTATCCCCGCGTAAGATAGAGTAAACAAAAAAATGGTAAATTAGAGGTCCAACCCGGGAGGTGCTTCAAACAGTGATTTTAAGATTTAGGATGGCCATTTTTGTTTATATATGGTTCTTATTAGTTATAGCCTGTATGAGAAATAATAATTAGTAGAAATTAGTATTTTATTTGTATATTGGTTGCCATTAGTTAAACGGACAGATCAAGCATGCGTACAATCGAATTTTAGCATAATTACCTCCTTGATATGCTGTAGGACTAGCACCGGCAATCCACGGCGCTCCGAACTTTTTGCTGCGGCCCTCCAAATATATTTCATGGTGTTTAACCTTTTAATTTTATATCTCAAATCATTAAAAATAAAATTGAATCATGACTGTTATATAGCAATGTGAGATAAGCTATGAGCTCAAGAATTAATTAATAATTATTTTTAAACTTTTAAATTTGTTCTACTTATGTATTTAATTAAAAATTAATTAATAATGACTACCATAATGTGAAGCTCATAATATGATTGTTGCTATCCGTAATTACATTAGTATAATATGTTAAAATTATATGTTATAGTATTTTAATTTTGTATGCGGCACTCAATGAAAAACTGAAAAAAATTATGGCCCGTGTAGGTTAAAAGGTTGCCGAACCCTGCTGTAGGACATTGACCGCGATCCGACGTAGTCGGATTGCTTACCACCGTAGCTGAGTAGCACTTACTGCAGCAGGTTACATCCAAAAGGAGTTGAACAATCATAACTTTTAAGAGTTGACATTTTTACGGGCCATTAAGTGTGCAGGATCCGCTACAATTTTTTTTTTTTTTTTTTTTAAACCACTCGAAGGCTTTTTTATTATACCGATCAATGATCTTTAACAATGCATTGAAGAGGTGTACATAAATATTAAATATTACTAAAATAATTATTAAATATTTTAATAAATATATACAATAACATGTTTGGGTTATCACTCCCAGCCTTAGTCTAATAATTTATACTAAGTCATATGGTCTTCGACGTTTGAGACGCCTTATGTCTTGAGAGTTATCAAGTAGTTGAATTGCTGCTGGATTGGTGTGTTGATCTAGTCTTATCTCTTGTTTTCTGGCAAACTTGATAATCTCGTCCTGAACAAAGGTCATCATCAAATCTCGACGGAAAGTGAAATTTCTATCGTACCGGCATACGTATACTCCGACAATAGTATGGAGAGCAATGTTTTGGCAACGTTGGATGGTCTCAATATTGGACTTACTGGCACAACCCCACAGTTGTATTCCATAAGTCCATATTGGTTTAATTATCGCTGCAATGCTACGTACAAAAGACGTTCGTTTGTGAGGTCTAATTCGGAGTGTCTACCGATCAGCCAATAAAGTTTCCTCAATTTCTGTTTAATTTGCAGTTTTTTCTGGCGAATATGATGTTTTCAATTTAATCGTGAATCGAGGTGCATTCCTAGGTATTTTGCAGAATCGTTATGTGGGATGATCTGTTGATCCAATAATACTGGGTAGTATACACTTTTATGCAAATTATAATTTACGTGTACCGATTTGTCACTATTAATTTTGATTTTCCAACGCTTAGTCCAATCGGAGACGTTGTTAAGTGTTCGTTGAAGTTGATCAGTCGCAGTCTGCTGGTTTTCATCAGTTGCCAGTATTGCTGTATCATTGGCAAATATAACTGTCATTGAATAGTTGTTAGTTGGAATGTCAGCTGTGTAAAGTAAATACAAAAGAGGTCCGAGAACACTGCCTTGTGGTACTCCAGCTGATATGTTTTTCCAGTCAGTTATTGCTTCATCGTGTATGACTCTGAACTAACGTTCAGTCAGATAGGATTCGATGAGTGCGCACCAAGTGTGTGGCAACTGTTCACATAGCTTAATATGTAATCCTTTGTGCCAAACTTTATCGAAAGCTTGCGCAACATCAAGGAATGCTCCACAGCAATATTTTTTTGCCATTGTTTATCACATTTGTGACACGATGAACCTGCTCAATAGTTGAGTGTTTATTCCGAAATCCGAACTGGTGTTCAGGAATAAGCTATCTTCCTTCTATTATTGGTTTTAATCGCTTTAAAAATAGTTTTTCAAATAATTTTGATAAGCTCGGGAGAAGTGATATTGGTCTGTATGAAGTTACATATTTCTGGGGGTTTTTCTGGTTTAAGTACCATGATTACTTGGACTCGTTTCCATTGTTTAGGAATGTATTCAGTACGCAGGATGGCATTGTAAATGTGTGTTAAATTATTCATAGCCTTTTTGGGTAGTTCTTTCAGCATTTTTTGGTTTATTTGGTCGTAGCCAGGTGCTTTTTTAGATTGATATTCATATCGATTTCGTTTGCAATTTCGAATGGAGTGAAGAACTTAATCTTTTCACGTATTTAGTTCAATGGTGGACACTGTTCTATATCGAGTTCAGAAGCGATATTGTTCGGCTGGAATGCACGTTCCAGATGACGTGCATGCGTTTCAGCTTTGTCTTGGTTACAGCATGCCCATGATCCATCTTCCTTGCGAATTGGTGGTACATAGGCTCTGGGCTTTTTCATTTGTTTTGTAGCCTTCCACAACGAATAATCAGTGTTTTTCGTTGCAGAAAGATTATTTAAGAGGGATCTAAATGTTTCGTTTTTGACTTCTTTTATTTTATCATGTAAAAGTCTGCAAGTGCTGTCCCAGATAGTTTTATACAGTGAATCTCCCGTACGGTGCCATTTTTTCCATAATTTTCGTTTTTTCTTTACTAGTTCCCTGATTTCTATAGGGTAGGTGATTTCTCGATTACTTCTTGCTGGTATTTCAGATATTGCCAATTTCGCTGCCTTAATAACATTATAAGGATCCACTACATTATAATAAATTAGAAGAAATATGGCATATACACTTACAAAAAATACAAATCTTTGACCTGGACAAAGTCGGGCAGGACAGCTAGTAATATTATAAAGACATAATTATCTAGTATTAATTGGTATCTCAAGTTTAATGGATTAAATATTAATGACGCAATTAATATTTTCTATTATAATGGTTTAACGTTATTGATAGTTATTGTAAAATAAATCATATTTTTCGTACAAATATCCATTATGATTTAGTTTAATATTGAGTTCTTAACTTATCAAAAAAATATTTTTAATATTCTTTTCAAGCAAACTCTTACGCAAATTAATTGTAATGTCTTCTAAACTAAGAGCAAAATATAAATCGCGATCTAAATTTGTTTACAATAATTATATTTTTATAACTCAAAATTCGCTAATTAGGTACCAATCCAAAATTATTTTGGAAATTCTTGAATAAAAAAAAAACCATATTCATCCATTCCGAACACTATGTCTTATAAAAACTGGGGGTAAAGAAATTGTTGATTGTTTTATTCGTTATTTTTTCAGTGTCTATGATAATAATTTAATCACGTCAACTCCATTATAGCATGTGTCGTCACCTCCCTCATATAATACAGCTGAAGTCAACTTATGCTTGCTTAGTATTACTAATGTTTTAAACTAATTTGGTTTGATTACTAATAAAACTATTCCTGGTCCTGATATGATATCAAATCTTTTCTTTACCAATATTAAATTTGTTTTAGCCTCACCGTTAATGTATTTATTTAATTTATCCCTTTCTTCAAAGTATTTTCCTTCTGATTAGAAGATCAGCTTTGTTACACCGATCAAAAAAGGAAATGATTTATAGGACATAGTTAATTATCGACTTATATCCCTGATCTCTATTATACCCAAGCTATTTGAATCTATTGTTTAAAAATTAATTAATGCTATAATTGCCCCAATTATTAATTATGATGAACATGAATTTTTAAAGGGCAAATCAACAACTACTAATCTACTAATATTATAGAAATTTATTTTGGATACTTTCGCTTTAGGTTATCAAGTGGATGTTATCCATACTAATTTTTTAAAGGCTTTTGATAAATTTAACCATACCTTCCCCTCTAATAAGCTTTATTCTATTGGTATCCGTGATCCCTTTTTATCGTGGTTGATTTCTTATATCACAAACCGAAAGAAAATAGTTAAAGTAAACAATTTTATGTCAGATCCGTTTAATGTTCTATCGATAGTTCCACAAAGCTCCCATTTAGCTCCCTTGTTGCTTATTTTGTTTAATGATTTAATAATTTAATAATGATTTACATTTTCTAAACTCTCGTAAACTTCTATTCACCAATGATATGAAACTTTTTCGGTTAGTTAAGTCCTTCTCTTATTCTATCCTCTTGCAGGATGACTTGAATACCTTACCAATCTGGTCAAACAAAACAATTTATTGTTAAATGATGATAAATGTAAATTTATGGCTTTTTCTAGGTCACGTGATCCAGTTCTCCACAACTATTATTTAAATAATATTTTATTTCATCTTCTGTTTGAAAATATTGATTTAGGTGTTTGACACAACTTTATCTTTTAATAAACATTATTTAAATATTTCAAAAATCATGGTCCATTCTTGGATAAATTACTAGGACATGTTAAGATTTTTCTAATTACATTAAAAACATTATATTTCTCTTTAGTACGCTCCACTCTTTAATATAATTCTATTATCTGGTCCCCTTCTGCAAATGTGCATATATAATGTCTCGAATCAATCCAAAATCATTTCTTCGCTTTGTATCCTACAAAATATGTAGTATTCCACGACAACCACATTCACTATATAAGCCTCTATTAGACACTTTAAATATGTGCAGCCTTGTTATCCGAAGAAATATACTGGATTTGAAATTTTTATTTAGATTGGTCAATGGTTACATAGATTGTTCAGAATTGCTTAGCTTAATACATGTTTATGTCCCTCGAAGACAAACTAGGTCTACTTATACTTTTCAAAACCACTTGAACAAACTATACCATAAATGCTCCTTTAAATGGATCCACCAAATTGATTTTTTTTAATTTTAACTCCATTGAGTCTTTTTGTAATTATATTAATAGATATTATCATTAATTACATTTATGTATTCTGTTTACTCATTTAATTATTGTATATTATTATTTTTCTACTATTTTCCTTTGATTTATTTCATTATTTGTTTATTACATTTTAATTTTAATTACATTTATAATCTCACCTGTTATTATTATTATAACACATTTATAAACCATGTATTGAGCTTTCAGCATGTTTGAATTAACAATAAATAAATAAATAAATATAATGTGAGCAAAAAAATCCTAGAAGAGGTAAGAAGATTGCCAAACGGTAAAATACCGGGACCGGATGGGTTTGTTAACGAATTTCTCAAAGCGGTCATTCACATAGACTCCAAGACGGCAGCGAGTATGTATAATAAGTGCCTAAGGGAAAGCTTCTACCGGTCGAGCTGGAAGTTGGTCAACTTGGTACTGATATCTAAATCGGGACGACCCCCAAACGATCCAGCATCATACAGGCCACTATGCACGCTGAACACAACTGGGACGCTCTTTAAGTGATTACTTGTGAGAAGGCTAAATCGTTTTCTGGAAAATATCAATGTACTGTGTGAATCCCAGATGGCTTCAGACAACACAGATCGACGATGAATGTGATTAAAAGGCTAAGGTCAATCATTTCGAACGGAAACGAAAAAGGTAATGTAGTTGGAATACTAGATGTGTGCAACATGAGAGAGTATCAATAAGCGGCGCTGCGTGAGATTAAGGTTCCAACGGACCCGCTAGATATTATAGATGCATACCTGTCCAATAGAAGCATACAATATACCATAAACAACGAAATGAAGGAGTTCAAGGTGGAAAGAGACGTACCACAAAGATTAGTGATAGGACCATGTCTCTGGACTGTTATGTATAGTGGACTACTCAAAGAGGAACTACCTGATGATGTTGTGATTATAGCATTCGTCGACGACATGATAGTGGTCGCCACTGCTGAGAACTGTAACTTTCTTTAGGAAAAGCTAGATGAAGCATAGGTACAGCACAATTAACAGTTGGATGCGAGACAGAGGTCTAGAGCTTGGGAACATTAGACGGAGGTGATAGTTTTCACCAGACGCTACAAAAGAAATAAAATGAAAGTTTAATGCATCAACACTACAGTGAGTTCCCGAAAATTATAAAGTATAAAGTACTTGGGACTCACGCTTGACCCTAAACTCACGTTTGAGGAATACGCTTTTGTGCTTTTGTAAACTACTGGGAATTTGGTATTTTGGCCCCCTAAATCCACCAACTAGATTTACTTTCCCATTGAACAAGATACTGAAGTTGAAAATTGAATTATTATTTTTACTACTTATCGTGTACACTGGTCACTGACATAAATGAAAAAACAACACAAATCGTTTTAAAATCAATACATTGTCGCTCTATTCGTTCCACTCTGAATCTAAAATAAAAACTATTAATAGTTGAAAATGATTTTACTAAGCCCACCCCCCCCCCCCCAAAAAAAAAATCCTGTGTCCGCCCTTTTTGATTACTCAGGAGTTAGGATTACAAATACGGAAACCGAGAAACGTACCTACTAGCTATACTAATATAAAGATAATCTTTAATCTCTATTCTGTATAAATATTATATTAAATAAAGTTGGGTGTCTGGCGTCTGCTGTCATATTAGTTAAATGGTCGGAAAACCAATCATTATTCTGCCTTCGTGCCTGTATGACTATTTGGCTGTACTTTTCATACAGGTAAAAGTAAAATATATATTGTTATATAATATAAATTTAAAAGTAGTTAACTCCAATAAATAAACATCAAGTCACAATCTAGTAGGTATCTATGTAACTTTTGTACATTTCAAAATATGTACTCTTGATTTTGACTAAAATATTAAAAAAAATTAATATGAGAAAATTAAATTTTATAAAAAAATCAATACGCTCGTTTACTTAGCTGTACCCTTGGCAACCACCCATTTCGCCAACCTCTAGTTATGGTACTACTAGAGAATTACCCAACGGTCCAAATAATATAACACGTCAATAATTATCATCTGCAAGCGTGATACCACGAAATCATAACCCCGGAAAAATAGCAACAAATGTATTTTAAAAATAACATTTGAAAAACTGTGAAACACTGGAAAACTTCGAACCCTCAAAACATTTCTCAGAGATGAATGTCAAAATGAAACTAGGTCGTTGCGACGCGCCGACGCTGCTCGTCAAGTCCTTTTCGATCATAGAGTAATATTACTCTATGTTTCCAACAGTATCACTTTAGAGAGGATAACATAATATTAAATAAATAGACGACATCGGAGATCCGCAACCATCGATTGAATTATTGGAATTTGTAGCGTCATGAGTATGGGCGAATCACATATTTTGTACCTGTGTAATAAAAAAATGTGTTTGAGTGAGTTTCTTAAAAAGTGATTGAACCTTGTAACGTGGCTGTCCCAATGTAACTGTACCTACCTATAAAATATGATAGATCAAACTGTAAAGGTTAAGATTAAACACTATAGGTATTTTCCTAAACTCAATAATTATGGTTTTGCAATTTATAATTGTAAATATAATAATTGTGAATGTCTATGATATATCAAATATCAAGTAATTGATGTGTCAAAACGAACTCAAATAGGAAGTAGGTAACACAAAATTCAATGCCATAAATAAAAATATTCACAACATTTGACGATAAGTTTTATTAGATAAGCAAGAATATTTAAAAACAAGACGGGAAAAGTATAATAAGTCAGATTAGGTAGGTAGATACCTACATAAAGAGGGGTTAAAATGTTAAGGAAAAAAAATTAAAAATAAATAAATACATAAACAAACTCTAAAATTTACCTAGCTAATGCATAGATCATTTAAAGTTTATGTAATACCGACATGGGTAGTGGGTACACATTAACAAGAGATGATAACGTGAAGTGTAAGTTAATGGTACACATAGAGTATAATGATATAATGTGTTATAACTGTTATAAGGTTATACCTATTCATCTCGAGGTCCCGGGAAAATATTTTGCAGCCCCGTGAATTCACACTTATTGATCTGATTCGGACGACCCTCGATACGTCACATATTATTATATATATTATATGTACCTACTATATAATGCGCGCGCATCACGTGAGGAAAAGGGAAACTACGTGTACGCTCTCTATTGTATTTGGTAAATTTTTTGGGTGGGCGTTATGTGGCAGGGCAATTCAATCTCTGCAAGGACCTTTTCCGAGGTTGTTGTCGCCGTTTACTTTTATGTGCCCTAGTTCGTTGTTACGATTTGTGGTCAAACTATTACCAGCTGCAGCTTTCGTTTCCAGTCTTCTTCTGTGGTGCGTGTAAAAGCTTTTTATCATTTATGTTTCCTATATTATATTAGGGTGACGTCGGTATTTACATCATTATTGTACCTAATGTAGATATTAATTTAATATTTATACGCATTTGACAATAGTTTCGAACTTTCACCATTGCTCGGTGGCTGAGGCCTGAGATCGACGTTATTTAAAACGGAACAATATACCTACCTCTTAAATATATCATATACGATATACATTATACCTACCTATTATATTATATATATAACTGCGGTTCCAATGTTCCATACGATTTTGTCATTCATACTTAAAGTTTGTCGATTCTCATTTACATTTAAACTTTAAAGGTACCTAACTTTTTATTATTCTACAATAGTACCAGTTAAGTACATTGAAAAATATTATTTTATAATATATTGGGTACCTATCTATGCTAGATAATAATAAATAATTGTCTATATTATTAAATAAATTATTTTGTTTGTATGTGTACCTAGGTACATACTTATTTTATGTTGTAGGTATTTATTTGTACTTGAATCTTCTGTTTTAAATTTTTCTTAATACTGAGAACACACTGATTTTTAAAATTTTAAGTGTATCTTTTGTATCTATTTATTATAATATTCCATGTATTTAATATTAAAACATAAACCTAATAGATGGGTTGGTAATTTATCAATTACAGATACCTGCTTGCCTAGTGTCATAAGTAAATTGTTTGTACTCCAGATTTAAAACAATGGCTTCAACATCAGCTTCTGTAGCAATAACAAATGATGTTACTGAAGAAACCGATATTTGGTCAGTGGGCAAGTGTGTTAGTTGTAATACGCCGTTGAATGGTGAACTAAAAAATATTTTAAGTTGCTTGCATTTCATTTGTAAAGATTGCATAGGAAAGGAAAACTCTGTTTCAGGTAAATGTTCTATACTTCATTACCAACTTTCTTTAGATAAATCATAACTAATACCATATCTATTGATATTATATATTATAAAAATGTACATAGTTTCAATATTTTAATGTACCTATCTTACAACATTGTTAAAATACAGGTATAGAATGCAAATGTCTATCAGTCTCAAAGGGCAATTTGATTGACTATCCTATTGGACCATTGAATTTAAGTATCAACAAAGACCATAAACCAAATGCAATTATGACTTATCCAATGTTGGACGAATTTCCTGAATGTCCTTGTTGTACAGATGTAAGTTGTTTTTTAATATATAAAAGAAATATAAGAAAAATTATATTTAAAACAACCGAAAAAAAAAAATGAAATAAATGAACAATTTTAGATTATTTATCAAAATAATAAGTAGGTATATGATATCAAATTATATTTTTGTTAAGTAAAAAAAGTGGACCATTTTCAAAAGAAAAATTATTTGAATACCTATTAAAATAAATGTGTATTACGGACAGTTATATATTATTTCCTATGTAGGTAAACATTTTATTTTTTTAAAGCTAAACTATTGATAAATCCAATTGATGTTATTTTAATATATGTTACCTTTATCTAAATAGTTATTACTTATTATCTTTGTTATTAAACTTCTCTCTCTCTCTCTCTCTCTCTCTCTCTCTCTATTAATGGGTATGGAATATAGATGAACCAAGCTATATGCTATCTTTTTCTAACAATGTCTCTGTCTATGTTCAGTTCATATCTTAAATGTATTCAACACCATCAACCATGTATGTACCTACCTATTGTATTTAATTGTTTTTTTTTTTGTTATTTCAGACGCATGCAGATGTTTACTGTACTGAATGTTCAATTTTGTTGTGTCAATTTTGTCATTTACATTCCCATCATAATCATAACTATAGAATTCTTGAAAAATTTCGGAAAGAAATTAATTCAGATATGTTACTACAGAAATTCAAACTGGAGTATGATAAATATTTTATAATTAAAAATAAAAAAATATATTTAAAGGCTTTTATTTTCCTATATCTTATTTTTTTTTTCGACCGTCAGTCATAATGTTAAAAATTTAACTACGTACATACTAACATACAAAAACATCATTTTATAAATACTATTAAGTATTTAGAGGAACCTATACTTATTTAATAATTAAAATTATTTCCGATTGAGTGGATTGGACACCAATGTAAAAATATAGTAATGGAGACAAAAAGTGAGACAATAGTGTGGTCAGGTTTTAATTCTAAAAATGTTGTTTATTCTAATAGAAATCGTTTAGGACATTATTTCTTTCATTAATTAAAGGTCGGGACATTTTAAATTATAAACGGTTTTTTTATACATTCATAAAAGTTTAGATTTTAATGCTAGAAAAAAACCCTCGATTGATCAAGTAAATTAGATTTTTTTCAAGGTCATGCAGTTTTATCTAGCTTATAAACATTATTAATATTTTGACCAAGAAAAACAAAATCATTAATATCTGTGTAATGCTTAATTGATATGTACGTGCGCATGCGGGAGCACCATATAGACATATAATACAATAGACTAGGAATGATATCTGTTTTACGTAGGTATAATGCATATGTGTGAAGCATGTGTGTAAGAGAGATAGACAATGTAATGCATTACACACATATAGAAAATTGTCTATATTGAAATCCTTAAAAACAGGTAGTATCGAATCCACTCAATATAATAATAGGAATATATTATAATACGTACAAATTTAGTAATTATATATCATTATACATATAAGTACTATATACTTGTGTACTCACTTAGTTACGTATATAGGTAGATATGTATATTATTATAAGGTTACATTGTCATAATCAGATGTAACTAAATAACGAACCGTGAATATTTTTTTGCTGTCTGAGAATCTTTCAGAAATTAGAATTATTAATCTTTATAAAAAAAATGTATTATTATTATTCCAAGTAGAAGAATTACAAACTAATAATATTAAATGTTTTCAGATCGAATAACAAGAATCTAGTTTTGTCTTTAGCAGAAACAGAAAAGAAAATTGGAAATCTGGAAATTAAAAAAAAAGCTATTTATGCAGAAATTGATAAAGAAACAGAAATGTAAGTTAACTTAACGATCTATTTTAATCCAATTTAAATTTAAATTGAATATAGACATCAAATTCCCTATTTAAATATTTAAATTTTTTTGACATGTTGCAGGTTACATAAAGAAATAAATATGCGCACATTAGAATTAAAATATTTAATTGACAACTGTTTTATAGATACAGTTGGCGAAACTTATAAGAATAAGCAAATAATTAAGAGTTTACAAAAAAAAAATAATTATTATGTTGAAATAACAAAATCTGTTTTGAGTTACAATAATTTATCCGACATTTTAAAAGTTTCAAGGTATTTGTATGCCATATTTAAGCTGAATGCATAATATACAATATAAATATTTGACTTATAAAATTAAATTTTGTTTCAGACTTGTTTTAACTCAGCTGGAAAATGTTAACAATAATACCAGAAGTATATCTGAGGTAACTTCAAAGCTAGAAACTGATTTGCAAAATAATTTTGATGAAACTATGGAAAATTGTATTTCGAGTAATTTTACCTGTTTGTAAATAAAACCAAACCGAAATTAATGAAATTATGCAAAAATTATTTTCTAGATTTCAAAGAAATTGGAAATATCATTGCATCACCAATTTTCAGTTTACCAAAAATTAACAGCATAAACACATCAAACAATGTTGGCCAAACTACTGTAAATCTGCAGGTGAATTTTAAACTTAGAAAACTGATAATTTTTGATAATTTTTTATTACATGATCCCTCCACGCTAATCATCAAAATAATTCGAAATTTGGAAAGTATTCTTCCATGGGGTTTTGGTGATCTGACTTAACTTAATGGGCTTCAATTGACATATTATAAGTATTAAGTATAAAGTATTTAGATGATATTAACACATTACATAAATAAACTATAAATTGTGAATGTATACTACAAAATGATATGCACATTGGTTTATTTTAGACATTTTAAAATAAGATAGATAATGGTACATGTAAAACTAAATATAAAAACAATCGAAATATTACAATCATAAAAACACGTTATTAAACACAATTCACGTAGAATAATAGGTAATATCATACAATTAATAATAATTAATAGAACTTTATGATTATGTAAATACTGTAGTTTTTATTATAACTATAACATAAATGTAACATACAACTGGATTGCATCAGTGACTTGTACACACTGTATGACGGTTTGTGAGCGAGTGTCTTTACATGCCTACATAGAATCATCCATCTTTGAAACCATATACCTATATTTTAACCTATATCCGTATAATAATGGAAAGTTATGTTATAATATATAATACTATACTCTTTTTCACGAGAGAACGGGACCGTTCTCCGACCAAAACCGGTCGCCGCCAACTATCCGTTGTTAGCGCGATTAGGTGGTTCTCGACGCACCCATTCTACGTGCATGAAACGGTCCTGTTTTTTCGTGAAAAAGAGTATAGAAGGTTTAGTATAAACTTCTATAGATAAGTCATAACCAGATGCTGGTGAAATTTTGATGAAATAAGATATTGTTCGATATAACGAAAAAAACATCTACCTACTGCTTGTTCCCAACTAGTGTTGTTTGCCCGAAACATTGTAGCTTTTATAAGTTCATCTATATTGTTTCCATGAATCTATCAACCATACTAAGGTGTAAATGTGTAATTGGTGTAATTTTCATATGTTTTATACCAAGAGAGTGAAGAAAACAACTAAACATTTTCCCATTCATTTTTTCCGCCAACGCCACCTCCTTCCACTCTTCTCGATTGCTTACTTTTCCCTCTCAATTTGTTATCACTAACTTCTTCAAATCCTATCTCATTCCATCTACACATTTGATTTAATGTCCTGTTTATATTTTCCCCGTTGGTTTCCATTTTATCGCTTACCTTTAGGTTCTCTGAGCTTGATCGCCTCATAATATACCCGAAAGCTTTAATTCTTTGTGCTTTAACAAAATGTATTATTCTCGGTACTCCAGATACTTCACGGATATCTTTATTTCTTCTTCTACGCCAACAACCTGAATCACCATCATATACTGTACCACAGATGATTCTTCTATGATTTGTTTTCATACGACATCAGTTTTTGCTCCATTCAGTTTATTAGAGTCCATAGTTCACATCCATATGTTAAGGTTGATCTCATAATATTGTTGTGCATTTTGGTTCTTCTAGAAAATAATTTAGATTTGAGGTAGGTATTAAGTTGGGGCAAATTATGCTTTTTCTGCTTTGATGATTCGGTTACTTAATTTGACGGACCAGTCTTTTTTCCATTTAACGTGGTGACTAGGTATGTACACTTTTTCAAATGTATTTCCATGCCCTTGTATCACTGTAGTATTGTTTTGGCTATTGCGTGCTTGATAATAACTTGATTACTTTAGTTTTACTGTCATTCATTGCCAAGCCTATGGCTTTTACTTCGTTGATAAGAGTAGAGGTGTTTTGGACAATACTCGCCTACTCGTTACTAATTATATTTCAATCTTTCAAAGCCTAATGTACTAATTTTGATTTTGTTTGTGCCGATATCGATACCATGGTTTTGTACACACCGTACAGCTTTCTCTAATGCAATATTAAACAATAGAGATGAAAGGGCATCAACTTATTTTAGGCCTGTCAGTACTTGGAATTCTTCAGACGGTGTGCTATCGATTCGTATTTTGTATTTTGTACCATCCATATATAGTTGTGTTAGTGACATACTTGGAAATCCATATTCTTTATATTCTCTTTATGGATGCTGTGTAAGCCTTTTTCACCTTGGTAGCTATTCATATCGCTGTTATATTGGATCTTTTTTCAATCAGTAAATGGTCAATTTGATTCATAGTCCGTCCATTCGGGAACTTCCAAGTATATATTTGTTGATGTTCTTGTTGGGAGAACTTGTGCTACTTATTACTAAGCTTCTAGATGTCGTAAAGGATATTAGTCTTTGGAAGTTATCGTTGCTTTCTACATGAGCACTTTCTAATCTGATCTTTGGCACATAATTTTGTTTCGTTCCTATTCTTGCGTTTGCGTTCCTTAACACGATTTTGATTGCGCTTCCGAATACTCTGTCGTTAATCATGATTAATTCTTCATAGAGTTCGTCTTTATCTACTTTATCGCTTCATTCCATCGGTGCATGTATATTGGACTTATCTTTATGGGCTTCGTTTTTCATTGTATTGTACAAATTCGTTTAGATATTAGGTTAAACTCATGTACCCAATGTTTATAGTTCTTGTGAACCGCAAACCCCGTTCTAAAATTATGTTGGTATTCAGTTCCTTTATAGTAAATAATATAATTGTTTATATTTAACTGTCCATCCCCCGGACGTAGCGAAAGGATGTATTGATCTACAGTGATGTGTTTTTATCTGTCTGTCTGCCATCAACTTTTAGGGAAATAAAAATGCTAAGGTTTTCTACTTCAGTATCTTTTCTGATATAAAAGTGAATCTAATTGATGCATTCAAGATGTAAAATTGAAAATTCCAAGTGTTTTCGAATGCGTTGGGAAAAATAAAAAATTAATTAAGAAAAAATGGAAATTTTACGCAAATCCATATTTTGACAAATTCGATTAAATTTTTTTGTGAAACTCAATAACTAATAAAAGTAAATACTTCAAATTTTCACAGAATGTTAATATCCATTTTTCATGCATGAACAAAATTTCTAAAAAATTGACATTTTATTGCTATTTATATTTTACATCCGATTTTTGATTCTTTGAAGTTCTTTTTCAATTAGTGTCAATAAATATTTTTTGCCCGATCAAATAAATTAAAAATTAATACAGGGTCCACATAAATCGTTTATACAGATTAAAAAAAAAATTAAGTGTAAATCCACAGTAAGTTTATATGATTGTCGACGGATTTCGTCAAAATCCCGAAAATCCCGAAAATGTACAAATCATTTTTCAGTTAGAAATTCATAAAACTTTTTTTTTTCATTGCTAACATTTTAAAATTGAATATAACATTTATAAATGATGAGTGTGTGGTTTTGAACAATAGGGTCACTACCACTACTACTGGGTTCACAGCTACGTCATGTGTCATGTTGTGTTAATTTTTGGTGTCATGTAATAACTAAGTTGCAACTGAATAGGTATACCAAGAACTAGTTATCGGTTGTAATAATAGTTACCACGCTCACGCCCATGCACAACACGATACACGAAGTATAGGTATGAATCCGGCTTGAAGGTTAAGATTTTGAATTAATATTTACCCGAAATATTTGGTAGGAGAAAATTTTGTTTTGAGATATTTTGACGTGTCATTTAATTACCGCAAAAACATTTTGGGTGCCTCGCAAAAACTTCAACATTATTGCACTCGTTGCTAAATATTGCACAGCTAACCATCAGTATTTTCTTTTCTATGACGTACACAATCGTGTTGTTTTTATTTTTTATGATTATTTAATTTTTATGACGTAAGTCAATTTGACAGTCCATTGTTTGTTAATACAAAAAAAAAACCTCACCCAATCGTTTTCACAAAAGGTAGATAACTTGTACGCAATCGTGCTTTACCGAGGTATACTTGTTATGGTCCCGGATTTCGGCGTTTGTTAGCAAACGTCTACCGCTGACCATTATCTATATTTTTTGATAATCACCAGTCACGGCAACAAATTCACCGCACACCTACCGTTAACGGATGGAGGTCGCAGAAGAGCAGCAGTGACACCGCAGCGAACGCCATCTCGTTGCCGTGGATATGATCAACATCTTAATACTTTATAAATATAACTGATTCTCGCTTGTCTGTCTAATATGTGTATTCCACCATGTTCAATATACAGTAGAACTTCCATATAACGGTCACCGAAGGGACTGTAAATAATTACCGCTTTTTAGAGGTGCCCGTCCTACAGAGGTAGGATAACACTAGGATAACACACGACGGGACCAAAAAAATTGACCGTTACATAAAGGTGACCGTCCTATAGAGGTGACCGTTAATGGAAGTTTTACTGTAATATACCTAACCGTTAAACAGTAAACATAATGTCTTAATACTTCTTTTATATTATATTACTCACTCATATTGTGTCATCTCCGTCCATCCATACTATTGAGTATTGGGGACACCGTGCAGGACGAACCGCGTCATACTGATTACAGTAGGTGCGTACTATACAAAAGCCACCGAGAGAACTCCTACTCTACTCTATAAATTCTCGCTTAATGGTGGAAATACAGGAGGACGGACGAATTATGGTCGCCACGCAGTAGCATTCTCTTGGTGGCTAGGGTTAATAATTCCCCGTGGTCTCTATTTTAAGAACCTATTTGATATTATGCAAAACTACCTAATAATTAAAATATTGTATAAGTTACCTACCTAATCAAATATCTTCATTAGTCAAATTATTTTATTATAATAATGACTTAATTATTATAAATATTTACATTCAATTGTTTCTAGACACAGTCCATACAACCAAATTTACAGTTTCCATTTCAGGCCGTAGCGGGAGACGAAGTTAATACTTGTTATTTCAATATGGGTAATACAAATATTATTTAAAATTATTGCTATTAACTGTAGCTGTACATCTTATTTGGTAAAACTTGAATTTTTAATAGAGAATGTCCATATTAAATACACAGTTTTTTTTACATAAGTAATTAATGATTAGTTATTGATGATAGTACTTAGTTATTATTTACGTTATTTTTGATTTTAGACACTAAAAATGTAGACAGTGAATCATTAAATTACGTAGAATGTTCTTGCTGCCGTCAATTAGCTGAACAATTAGTTAAATGCATTAATTGTAAAAGGAGCTATCATAATTATTGCCATATACCTTTGGTTCCTGAGAATGTTATTAATGAGTAATTCAAATTTAAATTTATTAATATGCATATTAGTATTACACCAGTATTAGACCTCTCCTATAACATAATTTTAAATTATAATTAAATAATATCTGCCTTTGTTTATAGATGTATTTCATTCTCATTTTGGAGATGTACAGTTTGTGAATATCCTAAAATGTTTTCCAAGGTTCTGAAAGATGTGAAATCAACCACTTATAGTACATCAATTGGTCAACCAGGACGTAAAATTATTGATCGTATATTAATGGAACTGTTCTGTCAAAATGTTGATAGTGGTTATTTTAGAGACTGTCCCAATAAGATAATTGTAAGTTAAATCAATATACATAAATACTAGTTATTATTTTGAATAATTGATTTAAAATATATTATTATTATAATATAGTATCCATCGTTTTACGAGAAGATTCTTAATCCAATATCATTGAATATTATTAAGGAACATTTAGAATCGAATACATATTATACATCACTCGTTCAAGTTATCAATGATTTAAAACAAGTATTTTTGAATGCTTTGATGTTTTATCACGTAAGTATTTAAATTTAAATACAAAGCATTTGTATATTTTGCATTTTTTTAAATTAAATGTACGTACAATTTTCGGGAAAAATCATATTTGGATTACATTCAAAAATATCTTAAAAAATATTATATTTGGGTAGGTACCATAGGCGCAAATAGCGTTTGAAATTTGGGGAAACTGAAGCCTGAAACCCTACTATTATAATATTGATTAAAATTTAAAAAAAAATATAGACAATTTACGGCTGTTCAAGTTGTTGGGGGAGGCTTGGCCCTTATCCCCCTATTTTCATACATGTTGTTTTATAAGTCTCATTGTGATAAAACTGTGTTAAAACTAATTTACATCGAGATTCTAGATAATACGTAGAAATTAAAATCAGTAAATAAGTGTTCGTTTATCACGGCGTTCGCATATCACGTTATTCGTTATTTAATAAACCCAGTATTTTATGTAAGTATTTTTAAAAATTAAGTTGTTTTATTTCACGATAGTTTAAAAATGCCCAAAACATGTTTCAAAGAGTAATCCCAGAATAAACAGTAAACATTTAACAGAAATCGGATATTTTTTTGTAATGTAAATGGTTGCCTTTGGTTACAGTGTATATTTGTAATATTATATTCCATATTATAATACAAATTGCACAAAAATATTGGTCGCATTACGTTGTCATAGGTAAATAACTTTTAAAAGCCTATGTTGTTTTGTGATTTAGTTTTTAATTGATAATAATATAAAATGAAATATCAATTAATTCCCGCATAGTAGTGGATGGAACTTTGGCCATGGAACCATGGAAATTACATTTTAGGCAAAAAAATCTATTACCTATTTATCTCTATTCGAATAAAAGTATTCAACTCGGTGATTATTAATTGGGACATTGGGTAATGAAAAATGATTTTATCATTGGTAATCTTTCTTATAGATTACCAATTGGCTATTCATATTTATAAAGATTACGAGTATTTACTATTTAATGAGCACAATTTCTTGGCATAGATTGCCTACCTAAGTGGTCAAGTTGCACTTACTGTGGGTAGCACATCATCGTGATGTGCTCCCTGAAATAGGTGCTGCTTGCATATCTTCCACGATCCAACATAGGTACTCAGGTTGTCTACCCTGAGGTTTTCGACTCAGGACTTTTTACATTCAAAAGAGCGAATGATAGTGATAGCACAAACCACTTAATCCACCGTAGGGATTTGGGCATACGGCATACCTATGGCATACTGTTCTATATACATTTTTCCACGAATATATTTATAATGCATCTAATAAAGAATTTATGTTATTTTCAGCCAAGTGATGGACATTATCATTCAGCCAGTAGGCTTCTAACTTTTTTAAATTCAATGGTCGACAGTTGGGTGCCAGAACTAAATACTAAAAGGAAAAGATGATCTTAAAACAATTCAATGAATTTGAATTAAAAACTTATATGCATTTTTTAAATCAGGTTTATGGTATTTTAATTTTTAAGTTTTAACTACCACACTAACTACTACTTTTACTACTTCACACACAAACAACTTAAATATTATATATCATAGATATTTGGTTATAATATGTGAGAATATAGTAGTGATTAAATTGATTATTTAAATACGATATAGGTACCTACCTCCCTTTTTTTTCATTTCCAACCCCCATTACTTCCCCTTCAATATAAGTAGATACCTTTCCCTTTTAAAACGTAATCATTTTTTTTGAAATTTAATTTTGGGAATTTTCTGACATTAGCAGGTATATTTCTTAAATTCTTTGTTATCCATATCATTTTAACAATTTTTTTCATACGTTTAACTAGCATCAATTTTTTTTCTTTTTATCAGATCCTTCTGTTACACCCTGTATAGTTAATATTATACATGTAGGTACTTCTTAAATTAATTTAATCCAAAAAATATTAATATTTTAAAAATTCTAAAAAAAAAACCACTTGATTTAGATAAATGCTTTAACATCAACATTGTTTTTATAATCAGATTCATAAATTGGTTATTTTGAAATTTTCCAAAAAAGTTATAATATAACGCGTGTTATTAAATTAAATAAAAAAAAAATTTAAATATTAATATTTATAAAAAAAAGTTACTTGTTGCATTGGTCAGTTATTTACTTCTTTTTGTTACCCATGTATACCACATACTTAAATAGTTATAATACAAATGTATGTATACTTATTTATTAGTTCTTTCGATCAATATGTAGATGGTTAGTTTCTATAGTTCCCAATTACTGATTTATATGATATAAATATAGTTATGAAACAACAATTTTTTTTCTCCATAACCAGCCAGTAATTATAAATAAGTTTAAAAATAAAGAGTTCCACAAACCGTTAGTAACATTGTTTATATTAAGATTGTTGTTATCTTCCTATCATTTGGTGTTATACTACCTATATAAGAAGTTCATTATGAATATATTTGATGTTTGTAAACGTGATACGCGTGTGTATAAGCTTCCTTGTCGTGCACACCTTGATTATAAGTATCGAAGAAACTTATAATAAATGAAAATAATTTAATTTAATTTTCAAAAAACAAATAAATTAAATAATTACATATTACTTATTTATTTTGTTATTTACACCTGACAGACAATTTTGACAAGACAAAAAGAATAAAAACAAATTTTGAAGAAATAATCGAACAGTTAGTTTTAAAAATATGAATTAAAATTTAAATTTAAAATACAAATTAAATGATCGATATAATATTTGATTGAAAGGTTTAATTATATAAAGGCAACTAATAAAACAAATCATAAATACAATCCTTCATATTGATATTTAAAAATTAAATCGGACTATTTTGTATAGGCGTAAAGTTGAATAATTCTTCCTCTGCCTATTATTTTATTCTCACACAATTACAAGATATAAAATAAATCCCGTAATTAGTTGCCTATATAGGTGATAAAACTCATGATCAAAGGCAGACTTTGACAATCCTCATATAAATTATGTCAATAATTTTTTTTCCTTTTATATAACTTATCTCAGTGACGTCATTGCCGAAACTTCAAAATTTGGCCCCCGGATCAAAATTGTCTAAGCACATAGGCTCACAGAACATTTTTACAACTCTTTGAAAAATATGCTTTAACATTAAACGCTACTGTATCATGATTTTATTAGAATTTTGAATTTCCAGTAAGGAATTATACGTACCTCATACGTTCACACACATTTCTACAAGTTCATAAAATTTAATTTAATTAAAATATGTTTAGAATCATTTAAATCGTGTTAACAAAATATTATTAAGGAGATTGAATACCGACCGTTTTTAAGGAGTTCAATGTAGGCAATTTTCAACCTGTGCGAGTGTGAGTGTTAATGACTGTATAAAATAAATACGGAGCGCTCTCGCACGTACACGTACATGTAAAAAGCGCAACACTTTACACACTAATTACAAAATATGTGAATTTTCTGTCGAGTCGATTTTTCATATTTGTATTTTTAATGTCCAATATTTAGCACTAAAACTTATGATATTTTACTTTTTGGATTTGAATTATTGAGTTAAGTAATTAAAATATCGAAAGTTTACTTTTATACAGGCACAGATTAACTTCTCTTTTACAATATTGATAATGTGTATTTTACTCTCAAACACCTCAATACGAAACAGCTAGGTATACAAGAAATAATTATTAGAAAATTTACCATACTATTGGGGTATCAATAATTGATAATTAAAAGAAAAACATGTTTTGGGTCCAGGAGCTATCTTGATCCCTCTTTGGTTGTAGTTATCTTATCTATAACTTTAATAAATGGCTATTTTCAAATTTTATTTTAACATTACCTATATTAATAATGATTCAATTTATATTTATAGAAATAACAATAGTTCACAAAATTTTTAAATTTTAATGAATATAAATATTTAATCATTAATGTAGTAGTGCATGTTAAAGGAGAAACCCCCGATACCTTGTATTTAAGTATTCGTATATTTTATTGTTTAAGTTACTTAATAAAAATACTTTTGAAATGTCTTAATTGTGTATAATATAACAAAATTAGCATGGTACAAATAGTACAAGTCAAATAATAATATTTGTATAATTTAAATTTTAAATAACCATGTCTTTATAATATTCTTAATAATATCTTAGATTTTAGAATCTTATATTTCCTTATGTTTATTTAATTTTTCATGCTGCTTTAAAATAGCATGCTATTAGTATCTGAAAAATAATAAATATAAAATTAGAAGTAAGTATTAGTAGTCCATACTTGTTAATCCTTTTATTGTAATTGACAGCATTTGAAAAGTAGTTAATAAGTATTAACCTAAGACATAAGTATTATAAGTTCAAACATCTTGTTAATCGATCAGTAAATTAAATTAGTGCATAGTTTTTAAGGAATTTAAATTGTCTCCCAGTAATTTTAATATTATGTTGATACTTTATTATCTTAATGCTTGTAACACCGTTTAGCTGTAACTGTATTATTTTACAATATTCAAATATTTTCAAAATTTAAACGAGGAATACAACTTCTTTATAAAATGTTATCAATTATTGTTAAGTAAATAATCATTTTAAAATAATTAAAACAACTTATTAAAAAAACCAAATTGATGTTGAATAAAATACTTCCATATGAATTGTAAAGAAATTGAGTAACATGATATAATCACATATAATCCATAAATTACAGAGTTTGGGATTCAAATGTATGACTTTTATTGGACCACTGGTGGACCACAAGTGAAAATAAAATAAATGGAATCTATCACAAAATACAAAGGGGGGGGGGGACTCACGGGCGCATTTACTCTGTTCAAAATTAGATCGTACTTTGGCCGTCAACTTGTGCAGGTGTGTCTGGTTTTGTTCCCCACCACAGACCTCACGCATCGACTTTGCAAGGGAAGCATCTGCAATGTGTACAACAGATGCGGACAAAAACCGGTCGCTGCCAAGGTATGATATAATTTGGAACAGAGTATCTGGAACCATTGAATATGTTGAATGCTGAGATTATATAATGCACACAACATAAATATGATAGTACAGTGGATTCCTCCTAACGTGGGCACCGATTAATATGGGAAAAATGGTCTGGTCCCAATTCTAATGTATACTAACCAACTACGGTTTATTTGGTCATCCACTAAATGTGGGCAAATGATTTTGGCCCTAAGTGTCCACTGTCCACATTAAGCAGAATCCACTGTATTTGTAATGGAATATTGTGATATCTAAATAAATAAACTATTTTTTTATTATAACATCAGATCAATAATTGTAATATATCATTTTTATATTGATGAAATACAGTATTAGTAATTATAAAATATTTACAATAGACAAATATAATTATAAAATATTTACAAAGTAATACAACAATTGGATGCAAAAATTAATTTTACTGCTGAAAAAAAAATAACATTATTAAAACATTATATAAGTATAATATGATAAATTATATTTAATATAAAAGATAATTCTACAAAATAACATGTCAACATAAGGATAGTTAAAAAAATGAAATACAATTGTATTGTTTAGCTTAGCACATGTCAAAAAAAAATTCTTTTTAACAAATTTTAATCTACAATAAAAATAATTGTTTTAACTTAACATTTTTTAAATAGTGATATTCTTATGAATGAATTTGATAAAAAAAAAATTTATTTTAGTTACTCTTTTGCATCTCCAATTCCATCAGCATTAATAGCAAACATTGCTTCAGACTCTGGTAAACAAGGAGAATCATATATCTTGCAAATTCTTGTTTCACCTCTTCCTTTGCGCAAGTACAATCTAGTAGTAGATGCATGAGCCATTATATTTCCACCAACCGGTTTTTTTGGATCTGCCGCAAACATAGAAGCACCATCCACTTGAGCAACGACTTGATTAGTTATTACTACAGCAACCCCAAACTGAAAAAATATTATTTGATATTGATGTTACAAAGTGAGATAAGACAAGTGTTGTTAAGTATCGTATGATGAAGCAGTGCCACAGAGTTTTTTTTCCTAATGCAAAGGATAATTTGGAGGTGATCCACTATAAAACATTATTTTATGAAACTTATATAGATGCATCATGATATAATATATTAAATACTCATTAAATAACTTAATTAATTTAACTATTAGGTAAATCAAAATATTTTCCAATAAAACTTTTAAAATCTAAGAACATTATGTACTATGTACTTTAACAAATATTTAACAATAATATAAAACTTTTTTTAACGGATAGTAAATTAATGAAATTAGAATTACGAATAGAAAATACTATATTATTTGGAAAGTATTTAATACATTTAATTCAATAAATTTAGTATTAAATGCTTTTCAAACAAATTTGAAATTTAATTTCCCTAGCTTTTAGATTAGAAAATTTTTGATAAAGTGTTCTGTATTTATTTCTGAAGGTCGTCCATATTCATTTTATCAAGTAAAGTTGTGTTTCAAATTCAACTGGAGTTTCTCAAGTAATTCTTGATTACCAAGAAGTCCTCTCAGCAGCTGCTAGAATTTCCAAAAACTTTTAGCAGTATCATAAATATATAAAAAGGCCATAAAATGTACTAAACTCTTTGAGTTAAAATTTGGCTTGTGAAATTTTAATCAATACTGTATTTTCAACTTAAAAGTTAAAACAAAATTATATAATTTCTATATCAAATCATCTACACCTTCTTGACACATTTTACGGATTAATAGTATGTAGCACTCGCATGTGTTTTCTCTGTCTTACAAGTGTGTAACATACCAAATTTTATGATCAGCAGATCATGTTTAGCGATTAGTCGTTAAAAAATTAGAGAGAATTGACTTCTTATAAAATTTAAAGGTAAGATAATTATCTAGGCAATTTCATAATTTTTATTATATTTTAATTTTAAAGCGAGTTAAAATATTATATACAAACAATTTACAATTTTTAAAATACTCATAGCTTGCTTTAAAATTAAAATATAATAAAGAGCATATGATAATATACATTGCCTGGATAATAATCTTAAATTTAAACTTTATAAGAGGCCAATTCACTTTAATTTTTAAACTAACGAAGCTAATTTTGATTTGCTGAGCATAACATTTGTTAAGTACTTGTAAGACAGAGTTAACACATACGAGTGCCATGACCTCTTCAGAAACAAATCAATTTTACAAATACTTTCCAAGTATTAAAACCCAGCTTTAAGTTTCATTAAAAATTAAAATAATGTTAAGGACATATGTAAAGACTTTAATTCTCAAAATTTCATTTGGGTATTTAAAATAAAATACATAATCTTCTACCTCCATTCACATTATTATTATTCTAAATAATTCATTAAGAGAAATAAAAATATAAGAGATTATCCTCATGCAAAATTATTACTAAAACCATATAAATTAAACATTTTTAAGTTACATAAAATAGGGGCCTTCAAAATAGCATAGGGGAGTGTCTCCACATTTTGTAACCTTGGCACGGCTGCCTGAGTGGATATTGCCGCACTGCTATGAAGGAAACATAGTAAAATATTTAAATTTAAATTTTTACCTCATCAGCAAGACGTAATAACATTCTGAGAAATCTGGCCAAATGATTCTGTCTAGCTGACAATTCACCTCTACCAGAATAATCAGTTCTATATAAAGCCATAGCACTGTCCACAATCAATAATGCATATCTGAAAAATAAATGATAGGTATTCACAATTTTGTACTTATTATAAATATAAAATAATTAAGTTAATTAAGCTATAACAAAATACAATTTTTTTTTAATAAATAATTTCTTAGGTAGTAATATTATTATTGATGTATAATTTATATTTGAAAAGTAGTAATTTTTAATTGCTTTTAACACAACAGTTAGGAAGTCAATAAATATTTTAAATTAAACACTGCACTTTGAAGAACAATTTCATAACCCCATTAGTTCTGAGTGAGCTTTAAAGAGTTCAAAATAGGCAATTTTAAATTGTATTCATACAGGTCTTGTAAATGTGTGCGTAGTAAGTGATCACTAGTGTGTGTAACTGTATATAAATTAAATAGCAAAGCGCTCCATCCCTCAAGTCACCACCAGTGTTGCGCACGTGAACAGTAAACAATATGTGCTCAATTGTGTGTACTTTTTGTTGATCCTACCAATGGACCTAATAACGCGATAAGACTTCTAAAAACTGATTTGAGTTCATTGATACGTCTACTTGAAATCGATTAGGCCACATTTTAAGATATTTTCAAATAATCAACTTTTAAAATTTCATAAATTTTAAATATTCAAACAAAATGTATAGGTTTACCTAACAAAAAAGTTGAATATCCAATCTCAAGTAGACATATTAACAAATTTAAATCAGTTTTCAGAATTCTTATCGTGTTATCAGGTCCATCGGTATGATTGATAAAAGACTAGTAAATTTTGATTGAAATAATTGTCTGTTTGCAATCCCCTTAAACGCTGTGATCACATGTTGATCAATTAAGGTTTAAAGTTATGGACAAGATTATAGTTATGATATAAAATATTTTACCTAGATTCAGCCATCATAGCTCCAGCTTGCAATAACAATTGTGTTTGATGATCTGTGTTATATGCTCTGGCACAAGCAATATTATCAAGTACATCACTTCCTACTAACTGATATCTTTCAGCTACTGAAAGCAATCGTTCTGGCCGGAATGTACCTTCAGTGTCAATATAGAGGCATTTACCTTCTCCTCCATTTTGACCAATAGGTAGCTAAGAAACAAAAAAATAATATAGTAATCTATACTCTATAAGGAGTATTTATTTTGTTAAGTTTTATTAATGTTTAACCAGTTTTGAAAAATGAATACACTACTAAATTCTGCCAAAACTCAAAGATAACAAAGCAAAACAAGTTCTCGACATTTAGTACTTGTCATTTGAATATGGTTAGCATTTTACAAATTAATAATCTTTACCTGACAAGTTACAGCCAAAGTATGGCACAGTTGTGTTTTACCAGTTCTAAACTCCCCAAATATTTCTGTGATAGAACCAGTTTCAATGCCACCACCTAATAAACGGTCTAATTCTTTAGAACCAGTAGTCAATTGAATAATTTCAGATCTCTTTAGATGAAATATTGTAGCAGAAGTAAAACCAAGTGGGACCATTTTTGATGCTTCAGCCTATGATAAATAATTATGAAAATGTAAAAAAAAATTCACCATCTTTTAGGTAATTGTTATAAAAACCATAAAAAAAATTCTGAATTATATATTTCAATTGTTTACCAATATTTTATCAGCTTTTGCTTCACTTATGCCTTTAATGGTAATGAGATGTTTTTTTGTAGCAAAAGCAATAGACTCTATAGTGTGGTATCCAGCTTCTTGAAGTTTTTTAATATCTCCACTAGTAATTCCTTGACCCTGTACCATTTAATTGACAAAATTAATTTTCTTAAATACTATTCACAACTAATTAGTTAAAACAAAAATTGTTTATAATTTCAATTGGATTACATACATATTTATTAACATACCCGCTATAAATAGGTACATTTAATATAAGTAATTAGTTTAATAAATTATTATAATAAATTTTACTTCAAGTTTGGAAATAAGTAATGGTCCATCATCTTCTTCATGATCTTCAACAACGGCTTCTTCAACATGAGAAGTTGATGCCATAGCCATTTCGTAATAAACCAATATTATATTAACTAAAAACAAATATACAGTTAACGCAAAACAAAAAAATTTACTTCAGCTATTTTATTCAAATATATAACATTTTAGGATCTTACCAAATTGGACATTAGTTGAGAAATTATATTATTGTATTCTTTAATTTGGAAAAATAAGAAAACTCACTTACTATATAAAGGTAACAATACAGTGATGCCCTTAACTTTTGATTTTAGCTTTTGTTTGTCCATTAATAATTTTATGTTCTTAAGAAAATAATATTTTTTTTTAAAGTTAAAAATTTGACAAAATTATTCAAAATCACAAAAATATGCAAATTATTTTAACAATTAAGTTAGAAACTCATAAAAATGATTTTAATCATTTCTAAGATTTAAAAATGTAATACAAGATTCCTCAGAAGTTTATCTACCTTCAACAAAAAAAATGTTATTGGAAAGTCAAAGTAAATTTTTATGAGCGTTTGAAGTTCAATTTTTCTGACATTGGATATTCTGGGATATTCCCGTACACAAACAGTTTCTCAATTTCTCATGGAACGATTTTCTAATTTTGTTCAAATTCAAAAACAAATAACCGTAGTCTAGTTTGTAGATATTTGATACACAGTAATTACACTATTATAATTTTCACCGAATGTTAACATTAACATTTTTAATGTACCATACTATTTTCGACTGTTTTTAAACTATTGATACGCGTAAGAAATATTCTATTTTTTTAGATTCTGAAAGGAACAATAAATTAATTGATTTATAGCTAAAGGTTGAAAATGTAAAACAAGGATTCTCATTAATAGTTCATACTGTAACCAAAAAATCTAAAATTATATAAACATAGTTATTTATTAGACATTATAAGTTCAAATTTAGAGAAAATTACATATTAAAACCAAGAATAATGATTTTAGCTATTTTGTTGCAATTTAAAAATATTATTCATAGTATATGAAACTTTTAGAGTATATTATTATATTTTTAATACACAAATGTAATTTTTTTGGCAAAAATAAATTGAATCTACTGTTGTAGTAATGCTTAGTAGTTAAATAAATGACTTTAATCACAATAAAATAAAATTAGATATTTAAACAGAGGAAAAAGAGTTTAGTTATTTTCTTTTTAAATTTATAAATATTATTCGTGAGTACTTGATACTTCTAAAGATATTGTTATATAAAAGTATGATAATATGCAAATACTATTAATTCAGCTCACCGACTACCTTATTAATAACAATAAAGTCAATATATCTAAATATAATATCCTAGGCTGACAGACCGTCTTCACTCGGAATTGTTTTTTGTATACAATTATTTTATATCATTGAATTCAAATTTAATACATCTACATTTACCTACATGACACTTAATGTACAGCAGAGTAGTTACCACTTTCCCGCCTTTTAAATACATTTTTGATACTAATTTAACACCATCCATTACAGTGATTCACTTTCTTAAAAATATCGATAAAATTAATTTACGGTTTCAAAAGGTTTGAAAAATTAATACGAGGTTCCTCATAAGTTGTTATAATAGAAATTCAAAAGTATTAAAGAAATGTAGAAACAACTATTTTTTATAAGCATTGAAAGTTTAAAACAAATTCATCAAAATCACAACAATTTGTTAAATTATTTTAATAGCAATAATATCATGTAATATACTTTGTACACAAGCTAATATACCGTCCTTGTTCAAAATCATGTTGTGCATGCAATGATTTTAAATCATTGAATTCAAATTAAACATATCTACAGTGACCTACACAACGACACATTATGTACAACGGAAACTTGCCCACTTTTTTAATAATTTAATAATTATAATAGTTTAGTAAGTTTAAATTTTACAAAACCGCTATAATTTGCAAATTATTTGATAGTTTAAAAGTCATAAAAATTTTTATTTCAACACTGAATACAAAATTAAATACGAGATTGCTCATACAATTTTATTAAAGTTTAGTGTAAAGTCACATTAGATTTTATGAGTGATGAAAGTTTAATTTAGGTGACATTAGATATTTAAACATAATATAATGAAAATTTTTTTTATCAATTCAAAAAGTATTATTCATTAGGACCAGAAACTTAACATTACTATGTATATTATTATTTACTACACAATATCAAAATTCCTTAACGTTTAGAAGAATTTTATGCTATAATCTTTTTATACAATGAACCTATTTACACTGTTCTGCAGTATTAAATTTAAGTTATAATAACACTACAATAGCTAGTAATAATATAATTATGCTCAAGAGATAATAAGAGATCATCAAACAGGATTTACAATAGACACATTCAATAAAATAATGGAAAAAATCTATGAATTCAACAGAGATATACCATTACTATTTGTCGACTTCAGATAAGCCTACTTCTATATCAAGATAAGTAGTTTTTGAGTGGGCGAAGATTAAATCTTCCAAAAATTCAAACCCAGGAGCTAATTTTTTTGACTATGGCCATTTTAAAATAAGACCTTAGGATTCAGTTTGAGAGCGTCCAGCAGTTATTTCTGGTTTGAATATAATATAATTATTTAAGTATAAAATACATAGGTATCTTCATAGTATAAACATCTTATTTATTAATCTGCACATACTTTTGAAGATATATCTAAGGATTTTAATTTTTTTATGCCTAGTCTATTATATATATTATGAACTATGAAAATTTTAAATTTAAATTTTAAATGTATACTTGCTGATAAGTGATAAACATCAATGCTTAAGAGTTATGTTTAAATAATTAAATATGTTGATGGTGCATTTTATTTATCAGAAATAGATTTTCATCTCTGTTGTATTTACACTAATTTCAGAACATTTTTATACAATGGTTGATTAAAAATGTTTTTAAGGAATCAACAAGGTAATGTTAGATTTTCAGCCTTTTAGAACTTGCTTTGATTCATTGTATTATAACATGAAATATAGATGAAATTGTCAATATTGTTTTAAAAAATATATAAAAATGAATTTACATACATAATATTTATAAAATACAATTGCTCAATCTCTAATAGATTTGCTTATGTCACAATTATAACCACCCGGTACCCTAAAAACTGTCTAGTTATGGCTATGTTAATGCTATGCTGGACTATACTCTGTTCAATGAGAGAATTTGCTCCAGGGGAACAAAAATTGTTTCTTCTGCGCATCCCCACTCGACATACTACCATAGGGGAATCAGTTTTGATAGCAGCGTGACGCGGAAGGATGCTCAGAATTGGGGTGTCACCTCACTGAACAGAGTACCAATAGTGATAAATTGGACTGAACTAAAAAAAGTTTCTATATACATCACTGATCATAATACGAAAATCATCTTTATCACCATTAGTTGTTTATCTATTCTATTGTAGTCACATTTTTATTTGTAATGTATACTATGTATTAAGTACATAAACTCATAAGGAATATTATTCTTATTATATTATTTATAATTTGTAATGTATACTATTTCTACAGGCTCAGTTTTGTAGCTTGCAAGTTTCATCTGGGCTCGTCAATAATAGAGAACTAAAAATTGTAATAATAAAAAAAAGGAAATTTAAATATCTTAGAAAAAGTTATTGTATTTTTCATAAATATTATTTCAACTTCAAAACTAGTCGTGGACCACCCCTGTAAAGACTTGACAGTATAAAGGTTGGTCATCACTTTGCTGATTAGAAAAGAAACATTATAATACTAAATTGTGTACCTGATCAACGATAAAACAAGGTTTTTACCATGATATAACAATTTTTTATATCATGGTTTTTACACTCTTTTATATCGGACATAGAAAATTCACAGTCACGTTCAGTCGAGACATAAGTGAATCGACAGACGGACAAAAACCAACGGAATAACAACAAACATTTCGATTCGAGTACAACAGATATTCGAGTCTGTTACAACTGTGGTGGAAAAGATCGGTAAATCACACGGTCCAACAGGACGACAACAGTATAGCGACGATCAAACCTACGTATGGTTTAGAAAAAAAACTCACACTTACCGGTGGTTGATTCGAACGAAATTTGAGTCTGATCTCTTTAAAAACGTCTTTTTCGCGATAAACTGTGCGGACGAGGAACCAAACGCGGAAAAAACGGAAATATTTTATACTTTTACAATCGTCTGCTTATTGTGTAAAGGTGAAATGATGCGCAAAGTGTGGTTGGAACGGTCGGACGGTCGCAGACGCTGGACCTTGTTGTTTGAAATGTTTGTTGTTATCAACGGTCGGGAACGAGGACAAGGCAAATGGGCGCGAAACGACGGATTAGACAGCCTGCGATGGGGACGATACACTCGCACCGAAAACTCGGAAACGTCGAAAATCCGTGACACTACGTCGCGTGTTGGAACGGAATTCGTCGGACGGAGGGCGTCGGACACCTGTCGTTTCGGCGTACGACGGTAAATTAAGTACAACGCAAAATTTGAAAATACCGAGTTCGTGATTTATTAAAATATTTATCGAAACCAATAATATTATTATTTGTCGCATTGCAAAATATTTCTGTACAAAAATATTGTATCGACGGTGTACCCATTTCACGTCACTCGTTGGGACATGTTTCCGTGTCGTCTACGTCCTCCCGGGCCAAATCATCAGGATAACGCCCTCCTCTTTTCGCAGTGATAAGCTGATAACAACGATTGGCAAAATTCGCGTATCGCTATGGTCCGCCGATCGAGAAATTTCGTTTTAATTTAATTTTTATACATATCGTCAAACGGTTTATTATTTATTGAAATGTACGTGTAATATGCTGCAGCACATTTCGCGTTAACCGATTAATTTTGTTTCCCGTTCTTATACCTACTATTTATTTTACGAAATAACACAGACAAAATGATGCAACAATACATCAAAGAAATGGAACAGGTAAATTTTACTGATCTAAATAATTATGCTGTTGTTAAAAAATTTTTACCATTAAAAATTATTTATATCTTTGTTACTTGTGTTTTGTAGGATCCATACGATCCTGATGAATTCGTCGAACGTTTAGCTTATCGTGTTTTCGGAAACAGTGCTGACAGTGATAATGCAGTAGTGGACGATGTTCAGGATACATTTGTCCAAGCAATTAAGTACTATACTTTGATACAATCATAAATAATAATAAAATAGTATTATCTCTGAGTATTAATTTATTACATGGATTTCAGAGACTTAAAGTTTTTACAAGAGCGTCAAAAAAGAAAATGTGAAAAATTAGAACAAGATTGTAGAGAAAAGGAATCTCTATATTCAATACAAATTCAAAACCTTCAAGAGCAAAACAAGGTAGATTTAATCCTATTGATTTTTTGTTAGTGGAATGTTAAAATGTTTTATAAAATAAGGACAATGGTATGGAAAAAGAACACATTAAAATATAATTTATTTAGACATTTTAAAAATGTTTGAGAAAAGAAACGAGTGCTTACCTAATATAAAACTGGAAAATAATAAATCAATTATTTGGAGATATTTGAGTACCCATATGCAGTTTTAACAAATAGGTTGAAGATTATGTTTTTCAACAGAAATATTTGAAGAACAGCGTCTTGAATAGTTGTTCTGACTTATTTTAGATAGAGACAGCAAAAATATTTAATTTAAACTATATGCTGAACAAATATTACTTAAAAATTATATCTATATTTTGAAACAGGCTGGAATATCGATATTTCAAAATTTAGATGAACGAATAAATTATGTTGCCACAAAAGTTATTCATGTTGGAGATCAACTAGAATCAATTAATACACCACGTTCAAGAGCTGTTCAAGTTCATAAACTTATTGGATATTTAGAAGAGTTTATGTCAGCGGGTCCACTATCCATAGATATTTTTAATGATCCAACAAAGGTAAAAACATTTCTTTTAGGTACTTGTAAATATTTTTTGCTTTTTTTTCGGAAAGATGTATTTATGTGATTGTACATTTAATTTAGATTGATGATGCAGCTGATGTGATACAAAAATTATTTCCTATAGCTCAAGAGCTTCCTCCAGGCAAGTAAGTTTTTGAGAAAATGACTAGTTAAATTCATTTTGAAATTGTTATACTTAACATTTTAGATTCGAGGAGGCCAAAATGAAAATAATTAAAAAATATGATGAAATTGAATGTTTATTAATTGAAGAGTTTATTAAAAACCACTCTCGAAAAAATATAGTGCGAATGAATGAAATTGCAGCAATATTGACTCATTTCAAAGGTTATTCTCAATGTGTGGATGCATTCATTGAATACAGTCAAGCGGTACTATGATATGCTATTAAATCATAAATAAATAATAACATTTTGTAATAAATATTTCCTTAGAACTCACTTTCGGGAAAAAATCTTTTTGCTGATATTATTCCTGTTTGTGAAAACAACCTAAAAATCATTGAAGCTGTATTTACTAATCCTGATCAAGTTATGGCCAAATTTATTTTGAATATTTATCAACTTAAACTACAAGTATGTTTGTGTTAACTTATTAAATAAAACACCATAGTGCTTTTTATTTTTATTGTTTAATATTTTAGAACCATATTGTTACAATATTATCTGAAGTTAAAGATACTGCAAACTATTTAGAAAAGCTATCTCAGTTATACAAAAAGTATGTTTCTTTTTTAATATTCAATTATTATTTTATCTATTTGTGGCAAAAAAATAATTCACAAATGTTATATATGATAATGTTATATATAATGTTATTTATAATTATAACTATAATTCTTTTTTTTCAGAACATCTATATTATCCAAAAACCTTTCACGCTTAAATATGGGAAACGATGATATGTTTTTAAACAAAATGCAAAAGAATATATTTCAAAAGTATCTAGATTCATACTTCATGTATGTATTTTGTCAATTAAATCTTATTAGTAGTATCAGTATTATATTCTTAACGTTTTTTTTACCATTTACAGTTCTGAACTGAAAAACCTTAAAGAAAAATGTTTAATCATTTTACAACGATTTTATGAATCTAAAGGACACCAGAAAAAACAAATTCAAGCAGGAGGGTAATTATAATTTATTTGCTATTTATGAAGTATGAGTTATTTTTTTGCTTACCTGATTATAGAATTTACTCTTATATTGATTATTTATACTACCCAGTACCTTTTAGTATTGAATTTTAGTATTGAATTCAATTACAAATCATAATCTCATGCAGTGTTTCCCAAACGTAAGTCAGTATATTTGTCATAAGTGAAGTGTGGTGATTACTAAAGATATTTATTAAATGTTCATAATTTTTATTTACTAAAAAATGTCAATGTAGGGAAAAATAATATTATATATTAGGACTTTTTTGTACATAATTGTATTTTTCTATCATGGTTGACCAATTGAATATTATGGCGGGTAAATAATAATAACCTTAATAATTCATCTACAATAGATAGACTTGTTTATTGTTGTTATTACTACTTACTACTGACTTACTGTTTTAATTTATGAAAAAAATCAACTTTTTTATAAGAGAGAAAAATGGGTCTCCCTAAAAATCAAGCAGGTCTGTGATCTACCGAAGGTGATCACTAAATGATCGTAACGTCAACAAACTAGGAAACACTGATTTTAATGACCAAAACATATTTATCACAATTTATTATATTATTATTTCAGGTTTCAAGAATTGCGTAGAGATTTACAAACAGTTATTAGCACTCGTACCAATTTTAATATAATGCATATTGAAGATTATGGTGGAGAAACATTTTTATCTGAATATGTTGCTACCTCTCTTATTCAAGAATTTAATCAAGCATTGGATAGGTGTTGTACGGTATTTATGAATTGTATAATTGATTCTATTTACTTTTTCCTGAGCTCTCTTGTTATAATTATTCATAGAAAATAATAATAATTAAACTGTTAATATAATACATTTTTCAGTTATCTTCATCATCTGATGTCCCATCTAATAGCTATCAAATTTTTGAAATCTTAACATCTTACTTGATTGAAGATTATGTTGATTATGGCTTAGAATTAGCCGTGCAGTCTGTACCCATCCCAGAAGCCAAGACACATGACCCACCTAATGTTTACTTCTTTGAAGTCATAAAACAAGTCAACGCAATAATTTTGTTATTTGAAAACCAGCTGTCTGATACTTTAGTCCCTTTAATTATGTATGTATTGATTTTTTTCTTATTAACATCATTATTGAATATAAAATGTAGTAAATACATTTTGTTTTATTTGCTAGTACAACTCCCAAGTATTCGCAATGTATAAGCTTTAAGAAAAAGAAATTGGAACAAATCGAATCAAAAATTGATTTTGGTCTAGATAGGTTTGTATAAAATATCAAAACATAAAATTATATATTTTTATTTAAATAATTAACTTATTATAGATCTTTAAATGCTATCACTGGTTGGATAAAGATTTGTCTTTCTTCTGAACAAAAAAAGTCAGACTTTAAGCCAGAAACAGATGTAGACACAATGACATCAGTAGTAAGTATATAATATTAATGTACAAAATGTATTTTATATTTATTATTTATTTTATGCTATTTAGGCTTGCAAGTCTGTTGTTCAGTATTTAAGCAGTAACATAAAACATATACGTCAATGTTTGGATGCGAAAAATGCTCATCTTGTTTTAGCAGAACTCGGAATAAAATTCCATCGTATTGTTTATGAACATTTGTTACAATATACTTATAACTCTGCTGGTAATAATTTATTCATGAATCATCTATACCCTTAATTGTGTATTAAAAATTAAAAACAAAATTCTTTAGGTGCCATGTGTGCGATATGTGATATGAATGAATATAGAAGGTGTGTTAAAGATTTAGGATCACCATTAGTGATTGATTTATTTGACACTTTACACGCACTATGTAACTTGCTACTTGTGAAACACGAGAACTTAAAACAAGTGTGCTATGGTGACACATTGGTAATATATAATTTTTTAATGTGTGTATTGTAACTAACCATTTAATAAATTTGTATTGATATAGGTGGGTTTGGATCATTCAATATTGAGCAATTTTATTCAACTTCGTTCAGATTTTAAGTCTCAAAAGTTAGCTGCATTGTTAAAAAATTTAACACCTAGATGATGCATAACAACTTATCATCATAATGCAGAACTCCATCTACTATAAAGTTACTCTCACTAAATGTAATGACTGAATGAAAGTTTATGTTAATATATTATTAAGTACAATTTATTTTGTTACTATGTTAAAACGTTATACATTTTTATATCAAATAAATATAAATGTAATATATATATATATATATATATATATCAGCTAATTTATTATATAATAATAATTTATCTGATTAAATTTTCACTGAAATCTCATTTAAAATTGTAATACATAATGATTTTGAGGTATATGTAGATTTTAATGTATTCGTTGAGCAATAACATGTATTATTATATGCGTTCATTAGTATTTACTATAGTGCCATATATATTATACTATATATTTTTTCATTTAATACTTTAAATGTTGTTGTACGTTTGAACATGTTAATTATTTATACAAATGACTATGAATCTATAAATGTTTTATTAACCAGATATATTTTTTTGCCGAATAATCGTTATATGTGACAAATAAAACACATGCCAATATTGTGTACACTAACTAACAGATATGTAACTTCAGCATTATAATAAATTATTGCACACTGTATATTTTTATTATTTAACTAAATTCAAATTAACATTGTATAGGCATTAGAAAAGATTTTTATTTATAATTATTTTCATAAAATATACAAAACAATAATATATCCACTATTTATTTTTGTTCGACTTTGGTTTATGAGTAATGAATTGAAATTGAAATAAACTGATATATGAACAAGTATCAGTACATTACAAGTCACAACTGTGAACTGATTATTAAATGGGTACTTAAATCTTTAAAAATAATGAACAAGCTTTTAACTTTTAAGACAGGTACATAATAAAACTATATAAATCTTAAATTGTTCCAGTGGTAATTTAGTAATTACTAATTACATTGTTTATACAACAATTGTTATAATTGATTTGGTTTACAAAATACTTTTAAAATTACACTGTTATTAAATCATGAATTTTTCAATACAACAATAATAATAGCTTATGGTTTATACTTATTAAAATAAGATTATTCCATAACTATTGCATAACTATAATATAAATAAAGAACTTTTTGGATTCTGAGCAGAGCAATAAATTTATTTTATTTTACCATCATGTGTTTTTTTTTTTTTTGTGTGTTTATCTACAAAATAGAAATGATGCTTTAATTTTCAACTTCGGGCAGGGCCGTAGCGACGGCTGTAATTCAAAAACGAATAACTGTAGATACTTGAAATTTACACCATATCTTTATTTTACCAATTTTACCAGATACTATACTTGATATTTTCAAAAAAATTTAACTTGTTTTGAGCTGTTAAAGGTCATTTTCAATTTTCAACATTTTTTTTTTTTTCTATAAATGTCAATTAAATGTTATATGTTGGGTCAAAAAGCGTAATACAAGGCTTCTGATAGATTGATTATCATATTGAAAACTGGAAAATTTCAAATTTATAAGATGGTTTAACTTTTACAGCTAAGGATTGAAAATTCAAAACAAGGTTCCACATAAGTAGGTTATTCTGTAACCAAAAAATATTAAAACTCAGTTTTTTTATAGTTATTTTATGATAAAGTGTGGACAAAATTACGTAGTAATTAGGTACCTAACCAAGAATAATCATTTTAGTTATTTTGTTGTAATTTAAAATTAGAAATTCTAAACAATTTTTCTTTTATATCCAAATTTTAAAATTTAATATGTGTTTTCTCATAAGTTTTTCAATCTTTATGAAAAGATAGCAACTGAAAAGCCAAACTCGATTTTTATGAACGTATTTGAAGTTAAAAACCTTACAACATTGATATTATTCACTTGATTTATCATGGAGTGATGACATTCTTATTTTGTTATAATTCAAAAACGAATGATTGTAGATACTTGAAATTTACCCCATATATTTTTGTTTTATCATTTTCTATATTTAATAAAATTTTTAAAATATTTTGACTCGTTTTGAGCTGTTTACTGACATTTACAATTTTCAATTATTATATTTTTTGAACTAAAAATTTATCGAACTGAAAATTTACAAATTATTTTGTGTTTAAAAATGTATCAAATGTTCAACTTTTATCACTTTTTAACGATTACAAATTGAAAACAAGATTCCGCATACCTAAGTAGTTCATATACTAGATCTACAATATCTGTAGCACTATATATCTACAGTTTTTTTTCATGAATATTTTAAGTTCCGATTGGGATGCAATAAGATTTTTAAACAAATAATAAGGACTAACAAGTTTAGTTATTTTTTTTTTAATTTAAAAATATTATTCTTGGGTACTTGAAACTTCTATTAATATACACAAATATGATAATATGCAAATAATAACTTAACTAATTCAACTTACCGGCTACTTTATTAATAATAATACTAACAATAAAAACAACAGATACCTATACGACCTACCAAATATAATATAATATAACTTAGGCTGGCAAACCATCTTCTCTCAGGATAGTTTTTCGTATGCAATAATAATATTATATCATTGAATTCAAATTTAACACCATCCATTACAATGACCTACTTGTAACCTACTATACGGCAAAGCAACACCCACTAACCCGCCTTTTTTATTCGTCATTTTTATTTAATTTTAATTCTAATCCCTAGTTTAGGAAGCAATGGTTTAACATCTGTAAGTCTTCAATTCTAATTATTTTTCATATGTCAAGTGTTTTTTTAATCGTTAGGTAGGTATATACTAATATACTCTGTTTTTTATTTGGTTATAATTGGTTTCCTTGAATTTAAGAATCGTCAAAATTTCATTTCTAGTCGTTTCTATTATATTAATTTTTTTGTTTGTCAGTTTCATAAGGTACCTACTAAGAGTCAAGATCATAGTAGGTAGAACTATTTTGCATTATTATTAAAGGTATTCCATTATAAAGTTTTTTTTATATTGCACACATATAATATAGCATTTAATATAAACTACAAATACAATTACACAAAATACTTGTTATGACTTATCATTTATGACTGATCTAAATATAACAATAGGACATAATATCCTCCCCTCGCCAAGTATGCTTCTATAGAGCAGTGCCTATCTCTATATTAGGTAGGCATCTATATCTAGACCAATGATATACAGGCGTACAGCTATTAATATTATACGGCACTACGTGCCATTTGCCTAATGTCAGCTATTATACGCCTATACCTAGTATACTATTATCAGTATTATCATTACGTTTATATCATTTTTACTCATATGCCTACCTAGACTATAGAAATCCATAGTCGTAAATTATTATTATCGACTACCTATATCGAGTATCGTCTGCTGCAGCAACATTACTCAAATCCTATCATAATAGATTCAATATAATATAGAGGCGTGCTGATTAAATATTAATTTTATAAAAACAGTATAATGTAATAAGTAATAACTATAATAGTCTAGCTGCCATTAGGAGGACGCAATTAGCTTGCATATAGGTAATATCATATTCATGTAGGTATACCTACATCACTTTAATATGATAACTTATACACAATATTAACAATAGCTCCGGGCTGCCGACTTCGCGTGTAACGTGTAATGTGCGTAATATCAATAATTATAATACATGTGTCGTATACGTAGTGGGTAGTTAAACGTTATAATCATATTATATGCGTAATATATCAATACCTAGGTATATATTTTAATATCATATATTATGTTCCTACATTGTACCTTTATCAAGTAATAGCTATATGAATATGATTGAGGTAAATACCTATACGATTGATGAGTCGATGAACAAGGATCTAGCCATATTATAATATTTATTATATGTTACGGATAGGTAAGTATATAAGTACATACCTATGGGTAATAAACAATAATACTAGCCAATATAGGTAATATTTTTTGTGGGTTAAGTCGACACGGGCGTCGTTCAAAACCACACTGCAGTTACCATTCATAACCACAAATATTTTTTACACCGTTCAATACCGTACACATTTCGTCTATTGTTAAAAATGGAAATTTGAAAGGTCAATAATTCAAACCGCACACTTTTGATTGACAGTTAAAAATTAAATATTTATTGGTATTAAATAAATCGTCATAAAAATAATTTAATATTATATAAGATTTTAAAATATTTCAATATTAAAAAAAAAAATAAAAACATTATTACTAAGAATTATTTTATTTATAATTAATTCAATAGGTATAATATAATAAGAAAAAATAAATTGTTTAATGAAAAAAAAAAAATATTTATATAATTGGAATAAATTTACATACTATTGTTTTCAAAATTCAAATACCTATTTTATCAAAGGTATTTAATTGCTTATGAAACAATCATATAAATAAAAAACTGCTTTTTCTTTATCCCTACATTCTTTACGTGTACGTTTGTTCCCTTTTCTTATAAGTCGAAGTTTGGTTTCTGTAATCATCTGCAGGCCTGCTGTTGTTTCAATAAATCTATAGATCAAAATATATAAAAACTATAAGTAATATGCGTATCTTATCTGGAGAAACGTGTAGTAAAGCAATCTGTGGATAATCCCGAAAGTTTTATTTATTATATTAGTATTTAATAATTTGTAATTTTGATTAAATATGAATAACTGGCGTGTAGTTCTAAAATATAATGTGATAGCAGATATATGAGTGTGCTGAGTGTGGTATTAAACGGTATGATTTTGGGAAAACTTTAATGTTCAATCTGCAGTGCGATTTGGAACAACGACCTTTTTTTAAAAGTGTGATAACCGCCGGTCAACATTATACCCATACCCAAACTTCTGAGTTAGTATATAAATCATTTTTTTTAACCTCACCTGAATAATGTTATACAATATAAAATATTAAGAATTTATTGTGTAGAATTTTGGGCTACCTATTTGACGTCTATTGTAGATGATGATGTCAAGGTGTACATAATAATATGTAATTAGGTCCAAAAACAATCGATAAAAAAATACAATTTGCGCCACATCGCCCACATCTCACATCTAAAAATTAATGTTGGTGATTTGTGTGAAATAAAAGGGCATTAATAGGGGTTCGATACAGACCGTTTTTAAGGAGTTCAATATCGGCAATTTGTGCATAGTAAGTGCACAAACATTTGTATTTGCACAATTTTTCACCTCAAATATAGTAATTTGTGCAACTTTAAAAATAATTGAATTTTTTTTAAAAAACTTATTAATATGTATTTAAAATATTATTATTTATTTGTGATTCAAGTATATTTAAAATGTCTTATATAGGTAAATTTTAAGAAAATTATTAAAATGTTACACAAAGTAAAGTTAAAATTGTAAGCTAATCGTAATTATTGCAGGTGTACGGTGTACCTACAAACTACCTATATTTGAGTTAGTACCTAATAAGATATGAAAAAAACAGGAATACCTGCCTAATCCATTGATCAATAATAATTGTTCATGTTATTATTATTAGTCCGTGTTATTTATTTACGTCGTTTGTGTTAATGCGTGCTATAACTGATGTAAGTTAGGTAAATTTATCAATTCAATTCCATTATTCCAATGATTGAAATCGAAAGTGTGGCGCAGATTAGTAATTTGTGGGTAATCTCATCTTATACCATCTTATATTATTTTTTCATGTATTTTTACTATCAATTATTGCTAAAATGAATACTTAAATGTGGCGCAAATAATTTGTAATTATTACTAAACTGAATGGATTGTTTACCTACAAAAAACCACACGGGTACCTAATAATATTGTAAAAACATTGTTGGGAGGTTATTGCCAGAGTAGTGTTGCACTATGCCATCATTTGTTTTATCTTTCTGATATAGCAAATTTATGTTTACATAACCAACTCTGTGTTGTAACTTTTAATATTAGATGTTAATATATCGAATTCACCTTTTTATAAACGTTAAGCTAAAAAACATTACCCGTGCCGCTACATTGGTTTTTTACGATATTTTAATTGTTATGCAATTTATAAGTATTTTTAAATTGTAATAATATTTACACATTACACGCTAACAATTTATATACAATTTAAAATATTATAAAATAGCCAACGTAGAGACACAGGTAATATTCTTAACTTAAAGTTTGATAATAAGTGAATTCGCTCTAATATTAAAAGTAACAACAAATGGTTGGTTCTGCAACGCATAAATTTGCCATGTTGTGCGTGGGTCAGAGAGAGAAAACAAATAGTGTGCTAACATCTTCTTAACTCATTGTAGAGTGTCTTAGTATTCATGAAACCGAAATGGCCTAAGTTGATAGTTACAATTACTTTATAGTTTATAATTAATATTGATATTATAATAGTGTAATGTTCTGTTGGTGGGGGGAGTGAGGTTGAGGACTATATCCCCCCCCCAAAATTGCCCCATAAATCCCTTTATTTGTGTCTTTGGTAGCTACTACCACAGTACCACCACTATAATGAATTATTCATTTAAAATAATATGTATAATAACTTATAACACCCCCCCCCCCTTGTAAATTCCCGGGCATGCACTGTATAATTAAATATTAATTATAACGCATAATGTATACATTTTAGATTTAAGTTAATATATACCTACCAGGTAAAATTACGAATATGGTTTATTATTTTAAAAATTATAGGTTTTAAAATACTTTATAGGAGGTATCTACCTGCCTATTATCGACATATAATAAATGTAGTAATGCTGTAATGATAATTGATAATAGACAATAGTCAATGGTCATAATAGATAATGGTCTTTGTTTTGTGTCTTTAATGTTTTTTAAAGTAAATAACAAATCATCAGATCTATATCAACAGTACCTAAACTATGGACTCAACTAATTTAAATATTTGTTTAAGTTGTGTCAATAAAATATACATGGTTGAATAATTTGTAGTTCGACTTTTAACTAGGTATATTATAAAAAAAAAATATTTAATTGTGAAAACTCTGCGTTCTTACGTATAGTATAGCTGGAATACTAACTAAATTATATTGGCTACATATTTAGTATTAATTATTAGTAGGTACTTTACATGCATATTGTATGGTTATTGTAAGTTCAACAAAAATAGTGAATCTATTATAGCGATCTGCGCGGGTTATAGGTATACCTACAGTTTATAAAAATAAACGACAAATGACAAAATGATATAGTATTTAAATTATTGGTATTATGGTAATGTAATAATGGTGATATAGTTATTAATTTATTATTATACTTATAGGCTATACGGGTACTCGTATAATAACATTTCAGTTGTATATTTTTTACTGGCCGTTCTGTTTCTGTATAAAAACATTAAAAATCCTCCTTTCAAATCATTATCTAAGACGGGAAAGACTAAACACCTTTATAGCGCGGACTGCACCTGTCCGGAAGTCTCGCTAATCGGATGACTGCTTCATAATTATTTTCTAGTTTCTAAAAACCACATAATATGATAAATATCACTTCATATAGTTTCTAACTATAAACTAGAATACCTTTTGGAAACAAAATATATGGATTGGAATAAACTTTAAAGGTGGCCATCTATTCATAATACATTTACAGTTTTTATGGAAGGTTTATAATCGTGTTAACGAAATAACTAACCTAACCTAACCAATACTACCTGTAACATTGATGCCCGTATGCATAGTCATTACTACATATTCATATAGAATATAAATGTTATAATATAAACAATTAATTATGGTCGGAGCACTCGAAGCAATTTTAAGAATTATTAGTAAAAACGTTAAATTACTAAATGTAATTAATTATATTTTATTGATAATTGTACAATATACTTACCTATTGGCTATTACTATACAGATTACAGAATATAACAACTTACTATTATTTATTGTTTTAAAATTACAACATATTATATTATTATAATCTTTTTGTTATAACAATTTCATTTCTGACAAATAAAGTAACATAAATACCTATGATTGGTCATATAGTTAAATACGTAGAAACGTATATTTATCGCGTACCTACAAAATACAAACAATACATTTTTATTTTTATTTTATAGGTAGGTAATATTTATACGGGTAACATAATTGAATAGTGGGGTTTTTTTTATTACTTACCGCTAAACATTGCATGCATGTGTTACGCCACAATACATAATGATTATCATTGAAATTGCAATTACAATAAAAAATTACTTTTAAAATTGAAATCATAAAAACAAAATTACCTACTTTAAAACGTGGTAAGTACAATCATTTTCACAGATTTCAGAAATTAATAAATTAATGTATTTTTCGTTCAACTGTGAGTATTATTTTATTTTCGTGTGATTTATTCTAGTATGATATTAATATTATATTATCGTTTTATCATCATTACAAAGTTTATTTTGTGAGACTATTGACAAACATACAACTGAAAAATAAAATTTAATTTATGATACTTTGTATATAATATTATGTACCAATTTTAAAATATCTATATAATATTATAGTTTTAACACATATAGGTATAACTTATAATAGCTAATTAGTATTATTATATATTATACTATTTAGTAGTGATATATGATAGCCACCGAGAATCGAGATTCAATTTTTTTTCGAATTCAAAAGTTATAGGTATTATATTGGTTTCTGTATGAACAGTTTGCTTTGCAATATATATATTTACATAAAATAAACAAGTACATAACTTAAATAACAACAGTCGTCGATATAGGCACCAGCTATACGCTTAACAGTTATCGTCTATGTGAGTATATGTGGCCTATAATGCTAGGTTATAGTGTTAGTGTTACGATATAATAAATAGTATTTTTATTAGCGTCTCTTTTAAACATAACTTTATGTTATTTAAAGTTATTACCCATTGTACTATTTTGATTTTGAATATAGTTGACAATATAAATAATATAAATAAATAAATAAATATACTGTTAGTTGTAATTTCCCGATTGGTGTAAACGTATATAATATGTAGCTAATGATTCTTAATAACTAATAAGTATAATATGCGCATGCGTGCATAGTTTTTAATTGAACAAACAACAAATTCCTGGTTTTAATTATATGATTTGAAAGGAATAATTTGTTAGTATTTTAATTTAAAAAAAATATAAAGCTTTCGTCTGTTCATTTGTTGACATATTGTTTTAATACGAAATGTGCCGGAAGGATTATCATGGTAATAGCTATAGGGCGTAGGCTGTATAGTTTCGGTACATACAAATATTGATATTGATATATATATATATACTATATTACATATATTATACCTATATAATATACAATATATTAATATATACATTATACATTCATACGTATAGTTGTATAGATAGTACCTATATGCGTACACAGGCACTCCCTGCTTAGTCCCTTATATTTTAATCTTCTATGCATTTATACTGTTTCTAATATTATACTGTGTGTAGTGTGATTGTACCTATATGGCTATATAAAATATTATAATTCAGTCGAATCTCGATAACTCGAACATCAAGGGGAATCAAAATAAATAAATTTTACCTAAGTATTTATCGAGGTATATATACCTCCAAGAGTCAAACAAAACATAAAAACATTTCAAAGGGCAAAAAAAAAGGAAGCTATATTGAGTTTTGATTGCATATATCAAATATATATATAAATATATCATATATAAATCGAAACAAGAATTTCGTGAGGCTTCAGAAATATGTTAGTAGGTATGGCCGTATAGGTACCATATATATTATGCAACTTGCAAACAGCTATAATAGATATTATTTCTCCATAGTCTCATAAGTCATAGTCGAGTTCTTCATATAGCTTCGTCACAGTGATGACGTAGACATAAGTACATTGAAGTATTGAACATAACTATAATGATCTTCGTACATAATACCACGAGTCTATTCATTTATGAATGACGTATTTAGATGATTACAGAAAAATGTCATTAATTTGTGAGTTCACTACATTCAAAATAAGATAAATTAATATGAATAAAATAGCAAATCACGAAATTCTAAGTAGAGAAATTATAATATTATAATCTTAGGTGAAAATCCATTAAAATCGATCAGTTCTTAGAAAGTTTCAGGTTAGTACGTCAAGGCGTATTCCTTAAAAATGTACAACGAATCATAATATAACCAAGGGTTCCGAGCCGCGGCCTTGGCAATTTAATCGGCCCGTCATAAAACTGTAGGGTGGCTGGGTTTGTGGCACTACAACCCCCGCCCGTCAACCTCGAATGACGCCCCTCGGACCTGCAGGGTTCGTATTTTGTATAGGCGTTATAATATAATATACCTTATAGGCACTTGCAGCGCTCTCGTCATCTACACAATTTCCTATACTCTCCTGAATTGTTACAATATTATATCGTTACGTTTCATAATATCGTTCTATTCATCTCGTAATATCCACTAACAATACGGTTCAGCGACACGGCGTGAAAATATGTGATCGGTACAACGAAATATGCGACTAGGAACCGCCGAGCGGGCGCGTATTTCGCAGTTTCGCACCGTGACAAGGCCGCGGAGGCTGGATTGTGGAACCTAACCGTCGGCCGGGGGAATGGGGGGACCCCGGTACACCGTAACCCGGCGATGCCCTCCCCACCGCCGACACAGCGACGCGGTCCAGGCCCGACGCGCTCTCGGCGACGGCGCGGCGCCGAAAATAATAATAATAATAATGTCGTTGGATTATACACGGACACACACGGCCGCGGACGAGACGCCTGACGCAGGCCGTCGCCCGTCTCGCGTGCGGCGTGCGCGCAGGTGTATCCGCGGTCCACCGGCCGCCGCCCGCCCGACACCGCGGGAAAAGCGAAACACCCGTCGGATCGGTCGTCCGAGGAGTGACGACGACGGCGGCGCACTGTAGAAGTACAGACACCGCCGGCGGTGGGCTGGTTGCTGCTTGTATGAGTTTTTTGCGTTTACTTCATAGTAATAATAATAATAATAATAATATTATAGAACCTACATTCGTAACGCGCGTGCGTACGATATTCAGAATAATATTATTATTATTATTCCGTAGCGTAGGTATAATAGTAATAATAATAATACTACGGTCGGTTCGTCGTCGTGGTGCGGGTACACCCGTGTGTCGCTTACACACAACACACACACACGCGCGCGCGCGCACACACCCGCACACACACACACACACCGACGTACACGATAACGGCGCGCTTCTTGCGGCGGTGGGTCGGGGCGCGGTGACAGCGGGCGATAGCGGCACGACGTTCGCAGTCGGTACAGTCACTACTCACTACAACTCGCAGACCTCCGCAGTGCGCTCGTCAGTCGTTACCCGCTGTGGCCAACTGTCTCGCTGGTCGCTGTACGACTGCTGTCGCGGTGTCGGTGTGTTGGGTTGACGCGCCCCCGTCGTCTACGACAGTGTTGTTATTCTGCAATCTGCCCGTCGCGTCGTCGCCGCGGCCGGACGCGATTTACCGACATTATCCGCCGGCATTATCGCCCGTCCTGAGCGTCGCTTTCCCGCGGCCACGGACCCACCCGCCCACGCACCGACGTCGACGACGATGACGCTGTTCTGACGCCGCCGACAGGAAAACCGTCACGATGCAGACCATTTCGGTGAGCAACTGCCTGCAGGACTCGCCCAAGTTCAGGTTAGTCATGAACCGCGGGTCGGTGGGTTGAAGTAATCGTGTGCCGGATGTAACACCCCGTATCATAGTATCTGCCCGTTGGTTGTGAATTATTTTTGAAAATATCCGAACAGGTTTTTTTTATCGTATACGGATAGGTAGGTAGGTATCAAAATAGTTCTCGTCGTTGACACTCAATAATGATACTTGTGGTCCTTGTGGTAGAATATAGTATAATATGGTACCTAGATACTTTTGTACCTACCCACCTATGGTTTTCAAATCTGTAACTGAGTTTTTGTTAATTATAACAAAATTAATTTACATTCAAATGATTATAACTAGGAGGTCGAACCAGCCTTTTTTTTAGATGATCCACAAACACCTACATTTTTACATTTTACTTTCAAAATAACACAAGAGGTACCTACAATTAAAAAAAACTAACAATATTATATTATATTGTTTATACAATAGATTAACACAATGTATTGGTCAATCTTGGTCTATTTCAGAGTAGAAATGCAGTAAAATATTTATGGCTCAATTTCACCCATAGTTAAATTACCTATTTTAATTTGAACTCAACCTTATGACTTTATGCAATGATTATGACTCAGGAGTAGCGATTATTCAATTGTACATTAGATACTTTACTTGTAATGATTACAGAATAACTGATTTTGGTCGGGTCCCAGCATTTTTTGTGGAATAGAGAATAGAAAGCACATTGTTGACATGATACTAGATAAAAAGATAATAGGTACCTACAACATATTATCAACACATGATAACTATTATAATATTATGATTTATGATAAGTGAGTATATTTTAGTATTCTTGTTATATGCTGCCTACCGTTCATTTTTCGTCAACTGAAGTTGACTACAGTGATCAATAAAAGTTCACTTTTATTTAAAAAGTAAAATATCCACCTACTTATGTATGTCTTACAAGATAATAGTTTGTATTATAAATTTCTACCGAACTACACTTGTATGAAAGGCTAGCATATAAAACGCTAGACACTATACTTGCATAGAACTGTCAAACATTCCCAAATTTTTGTTGATCCCATCGGCCATCAGTTATGCTCATAAACACCATGTAGACATTTTATAGAGAGGTTTAAAACATTTATAGTTAGAAAGAAAAAAAATGGTAGTACCCACCTACATACAATACAGGTACTTAATGAAATAATCGAGGAAATAATGTAAAAAAAAACATTGTATTTAGAATTTGGCAATTAGAAAATGAAGCTCCTATGTTTGTGTATTATTGAATAATGATGTCTTAGTAGATTTATGTTTTATGTATAGGATACCAAGGGGGATTCCTATACATTATTTTATTATTGCTTGTAATTTTTATTCTTATTACAAAGATTACTATTTCTATCTACATTATTTTAATTTTGGTACCTACTATGTTTAATTTTAATAATATTTATAATGTTATTATGTTAAAAGTAGATGTATTATTGTCTATTGATAAATAAGCATACTTGGTCATTTTCTTCGTACACAAAATAAATAAAACAAACTATTTACAAATATGAATTTTTTTTTTTTTTGTGGTATCGAGGACCAGGGGGGACCACGTTAGCATTACTTCCCCTACAAATATGAATTTCAGATAGCATATTAGTATTTTACTAAACCAATTAAAAGTATCTACATAAACTATAGTACCTTCTATAAATACCTACTTAAAAATTCTATTAAAAAAATAAAATTCTGTTTCTTTGTTTAAAATTTGAAAATGCACAACTATATAAATAGGCAGGCAAGGTACCTAATAATGATAATAAATAATTTAATTTTTAATATTTTTAGATACATTTTAGATTGATAAATTGATAAATTGATCAAAATTGTATTTTTGTTTGAATAATTTATACTAATAAATGTGATAGTTTAATAGAATATTAAATTATAAAATTCTTATCTAATAAAACTGTTGATAAAAACTAAAAACGTCAACTACCCATTTTAATCTTAGATTTTGGTATCCACTTTAAAAAAAGTTCTCTACCTTCTTTTAATCAGTATCGGCACAAGGGTAATTTTTTAAGGCACGGGGCTCAAGTGGGGCAGATAGTAGTGTGTATGGGTAGGTATTTAGCCATTTAGGAAGGGGAAAGTCAGTAGCAAAGTATTCATTATAAATAATTCATGTACAGTTTTAGTATTTTACCTTTTTTTGAGTCTGGTCATGAGAAAGGTGTCAATAAAATTAGGCAATGTGCCTCAAAATATTAAAAAGTTTGCCCTGCTAAAGTTTTTAGCAGTAGGTATCTAAACAAATCAAAAAATACAACTGAAGACACTTATCAAACCTACTATAATAATACTGAATTCTAATATCTTAAAATTGTTATCAATTGTTTAAAAGTTAATCAATTTTTTATTAAAATGATTTCTTTTTGGTACTTTTTCTATGTACTAAATTACTTGTATGTTCTATATAATTATTTATATACATTTATTTCAGGACACAACTTGATCGTCATGAGTCCAATATTGATTTACTGGAACATAGATTAGAAAAGGTAATAATGTTATTTTAGAAAGAACTGTTATTAATTTGTATCATCATTCACTTCGCTATTCACCTTAACATTTAAAATAAATGATGACTTTTAATTTAGGTTGTAAAAGTATACAGTCTTATGATTGATTCTGGGAAGACATATGTAAGTCAACAATCATTATTTGCAAATAGTTTGTGGGAAATGGGACTCTGTTTCCGTGATGACACATCATCAACTAAAAACTTAAATAAAATCATTCATGCTCTTCAAGAAATGAACAAATTTTTAACAACATTCCTGGATCAGGCATCTCGAACCGTTTTGAACAACTTAACAGTATTTGTTAAAGAGTAAGTTTTTAGAACATTGCACTAATAATTAATATAATGATAAGTAAAGGTATATTTTATTAATTTATTTATTAATTTATTTAGAGATATTAAAGCAAGTAAAGAATCCAAGCATGCATTTGAAAAGGCAACGTATGAACTTGACGCTGCCCTATTAAGAAACTCCCAGGTATTAAAATCTCGTCCGCACGAAGCAGATGAACTACTAAGTCAAGTTGCATCAGCAAGAAGCTCTTTTCGTCATGCGGCCTTGGATCATGTGCATTGTATTACTATGCTTTTAACTAGGAAAAAACCTGAAATATTTTCAACAGTAAGTAATTCATTTTATGTGATTTATGTTGTTCTATAGTAGGGGTAGAGAACCTAAATCACACGTGTCAAGACACATAGCCACATAGGTTAAATTGTAACAACATGCAAAAATATTTTTAATTCATTGTTACATCTTACACTTAATGAAAAATAGAAGCTAAGAAAAGTTCTTTATTATTTTGGATTCCGGGCGATGAATGTATTGGTTTTACAATGATATTTCTTTTTTTATACTTTTTGTTTATTATATGTGTGTATACACGATAACTAGCTGAAAAAATGCTTCGATTTTCAACTTCAATATCTTCAATAGGAGTGATTCTATTTGGTGCATTAGGGAGGCCAAAATTTATTATTCCCAGTAGTTTTCAAAAGTGCCAAGAAAAACATAAAATAAAATTAAGGAAAACCAGGAATTTTTTTTCTCAAAATCAATTTTGTTTTTGGTGTAACACTTAAAAAAAAAATTACTGTAAATACATGATATTTTCTCTAAATATTTATATTAGAATTTGTTATACTTCAAAAAATTTTCAAAATAATTTGACTTGTTTACAGACATTTCAATTTTCAATTTTCAATTTTTTTAGTTTTTTTTTTATATTAAAATGTTATTTACATTGTTGACAGACAAATGAGCTAGTGATGATTGTGTTTTATAAAAACCTAAATTAATATTTGCTCAATATTAAAAATACTATGATAAATTGGAACAGAAATTACTTAAAAAAAAATGTATGTATGATAGAATTTTGCTAGTCTAGACATCTGGTTACTTTATTCTGTTAAATCCTGGCTTTTGATCTTGGCTTGGTCCTATCAAGTTTTGATCAACGAGACTAATGTAGTTGTTTGGGGAAATTCAGTTGTCAATAAAAAGGAGATGATTAAAAAATATTGTTAAATACCTACTTAATATTTGAACATTTTTAAGTCCTTGATTGGTCCAGAAAAATTTTTTTTTATAAGTACTTACCTGTACAAATATAATATAAATATTTTTAAATATTGAAAATGAAATTTTAACATGAAAAATGTTCAATGTCCCTATTTTAGAATAATTAAGATTTAACATATAAAATCTGAAAATTCTTATTTGTTGTTTTAGCTATTATCTTATATTCAAGCGTGGGGAACATATTTTCATCAAGGTTTTACACTAACTGAAGACTTACAAGATTTCATTCAGAGTCTGAACAAAGAGGTAATTGTAATGACTACCGAAGCAACTGAAATGGAAAATCAACTAAGTGAACATCACAAATTGGTCGACAGGTTCAGAATTGATGTGTATTAAATAATTATGGTTCACTCATTAATCTAAATAGTAATAAATATTATTTTGAAATTTAAGCAATGATACGGTTATGGTAAATGGTGATTGTGAAAATGGTGCCAAGGGCAAGGATGTGACACGCATTGAAGGCTACCTGTACAAGCGTACAAGTAATGCTTTCAAAACATGGAATAGACGATGGTTTTACTTAAAGAATAATCAGTTGGCTTACCGTAAACGAAATGGTTTGTAATTCTATACCTAAATGAATACAAAAAAAAAAAAAAAATCATAAGTTGAATTGAATATATTATATGTTATAATATGTCTGCTTGAATATCAATAGTAATTATGTATTTTCTTATCACAGAATCTTAAAATTAAAATAATCAATTTAATTTTTTAGGTGAAAATTTATTTACTGTAATGGAAGATGATTTAAGAATTTGTTCTGTGAAGCCAGCATATGATGCAGAGCGAAGGTTTTGTTTTGAAGTCTTATCTCCAACTAAGTAAGTGCTAATATAAGTGTTTATCCCAACCAACTAAATAAATCTTTTTTTTCTTTTTTTTACAGAAGTCACATTTTACAAGCTGATTCTGAGTATGTATACAAGTCATGGATAGAAGCTCTTCAACAAGGTATTGAAGATGCAATACGTAATCGACCCCAACAACAAAATAATCAAAATGATGATGATTCTAATGATTTGAATGAACAGTTTCAAATTCCAAAAATTAAGAAGTCTAAGTAATTTTTTTTATTTCTTAACTAAAAAATATTTTATTTGTTTCAATTTGTACTTAATTATCATTTACTTAAAATAACTTAACTTACTTAGGACGTTGGATGTGCTTGTTAAAATTCCCGGTAATGAAAAGTGTTGCGATTGCAAAGCACTAAATCCAGATTGGGCTAGCATAAATTTGGGTATTACATTATGTATTGGTGAGTATTAAAATATTATATTAAAGAATATAAAAAATATATTTAATATCAATAATTATCATTATATTATCAGCAAATTCGTTTTACTACTTTCATTCCTTATATGATTTATACAATTATTTATTTTAGAATGTTCTGGTGTACATCGTAGTCTTGGCGTTCATTATAGTAAGGTCCGTTCATTAACACTTGATGACTGGGAACCAGAGATTTTGAAAGTTTTGGCTGAAGTTGGAAATTCGGTTGTCAATGAGGTGTATGAATATAATGTTCCTGATACAGTTATACGTGCTTCAGCAAAATGTCTCGGGTAGATCTTTAATTATTAGTATCAAAGTTTAATTAACTGTATTGTTGTTGAAATTACAATATTAAACATTTTAGACCAATTCGCGAACAATGGATTCGAAATAAGTACGTTGATCGCTTATTTGTGAAACCGATACCTAATAATGAATTGGTCTTGGAAGAATATAATACTAGAAAATGGAGTGTTCGCAAAGTAAGACGACGAGGAACTCAATCTACAGTAAAAAATGAGAAAAAAGATAACGTCATGGTAATTGGTGGCAATACCAGGAGCATATCTTTAGATGTTATAAGTAGCGATGATGATTCTACTATTAGTGATGATGGAACAGATGGTTAGAATATTAAGAAAACTATTTTAATTGTTAAATAATGTTTATTAATGTTTTTAGTTGTGGAAGAAGATATATCTACATTGAGGCCAGATATGCTGCTTTACCGAGCTGCAGCAGCACATAACCTACCAGTAATGTGTCATGCAATAGCAACAGGAGCAGATAAAAATTGGAAAAATCCAAATGACAATGGACGAACTTCACTCTTTCAAGCTATACTAAGTGTAAGGTTCATTCAATATATTCAATTACATGATACATCAATGTATTTTCTGAGTTTTTCTTAAATTATAATTTATATAATATATAATAAAGTGTTTTATTATTAAAGGGTTCTGTGATGGCTTGTGAGTATTTGATACTTAATGCATCCGACATAAACATTCAAGATGATCATGGCCAAACTCCTCTGTTTTTTGCTACACAATTAGGTAAATTTTCTTATTACATATTATGTTCTATTATTTAACTTGCATATTTTTTTTGTAAATAATTATCATATTTAGATTAATAATATATATTTAATTTTCATATCTATTAGTTTGAATGGATTTATAATAATCATGACATTTTTCACTTTTCACTGTAGCCTCCATTGTATACCATTTTATAACTTATTAATTTGCAACATAACTTTAATACATTATCTAACATGATTAAAGTATTTAACTAGGCAAATTATTGTAAGTCTCAATTCATCATTGATGAACTTTAAAAATATTATTATTATTTGTAACAACTACAATAACCTTGAAACATGAAACAGGCCATGGAACAATATTAATACAATTATAAAAATTATAGATCCATTAAACATTTAATGTTAAATATATGCGCAGTATTATTAATAAAAAATTTGAATAACTATGTATCTATTATTCATATTCATAATATCGAATTCAGTTTTCCAATCCAGAGAGGTGATAAAACAGGGATTTTTAGATTTAAGGATTTTGTTTATAGATTGTTGTTATTGGTTCAACTTACAGATTATAATAGTTATAAGAGAAATAATTTTTTTTTTTTGTTCTTAAATGGTTGCCATTGGTTACTCAGGCAAATGAGGTAAAAGTATGCATCAAATTGACTCTTTTATGGTTTTGAATTAAGAAATTATATCTTAAAACAAATATGAGAGTTGAATATCTGTTTGTAGCTTATATAGGTACTCAAAAACTACTTAACTTATATTGCAAAAATTTCAAATTTTTTCTTGTTTAGAGAGTAGTTTGAACCACGTTTGACATATATTTATTAAAAATACAAATCTTCCGGGCAATTTTGGACAGTCTGTTGTTTATGTATTTTATATTTTAGAATTAAATAAATAAATAATATTAATAAATTTTGTTACTTGTTATTTATAAATTGATTTCTTTTTTAGGCCATACAGCACAAGTATGTCTTCTTCTGAAACACAAGGCAAATCAATATCTTAGGGATAATGATAACATTGAACCGCTAGAAGTAGCCACAAAACAGGCCAATGCAAATATAGTAACATTGTATGTATTTTTTTTTTACCTAACACTAGTTATGTGGTTTCAATATACATAGTTTTCAAACTTCCATTTCATTTTCTGGTCAAAGAACCATGAAAAAAATTCCGTGAACAACATTTTATTTTCACTCAAAAACAGTATAAGGCTGGCTTTAAGTATTTTGCCGCCTGGTGCAATTTTTATACGTAACTTGAGTATATCTTACCATTTATTTTTTTTTGTTAAATGCAAATAATGTTAACTAATTTATATCTTAACTGTTTATTGTTCCATTTGTTATTTAAGGTATGGTTATACCTCTGTCTTAAATTATTGTAAAAATGTAATTATTTTATCTAATCTTAATAATCTGTATTAAAACAATTAATGTATATATTTATTTCAGGCTCAAAATCAGCCGTCTAAATGATCAGTCTGAAATTCCAGAATCATTCAAAGATGCAGTTCGTGATTTCACACAACTTACATTCAGCCCTTTACATAAATGATTATCGAACAAAAATTAGCCTTTAAAAATCACTATACTTTACTCTACAAGACTTCTGTGGTTTTCTACTAAAGTATAAACCTCTTAGATTTAATAAGACTATATTCATGTTAATGAACAAAATACTATGGAATACTTTATTATATTTATGTGTAAGTGTTTTTCTGCCTAATGTTGTTTTAATAATTTTTTTTATTTTTCAATACTTCTATTATTAGAGTTACCTTATATTATTATGTTATAAACAATAATTAAATATTAATTAAAATTTATTATTATTATTATTATTATTATTATTATTTTATTACATTTTAATCATCATTACACCGAACATGTTTATAATAAATAATATACATTTCCTGTCGGTTTACCTCGTTATTTGTGAAGCTGTTATAATTATTACAATTTATTTCCTATTTGTTGAATATTTTATAGGATTTTTATGAGTAATAAACATATTTTTAAACTAACTGTCTTAATAGTTGGTAGCAAAATAGAAAAAAAGACAAATATAAACATAATTTTATTTGTACTTTTTTTTTTAACAGTAATATTAATTTTAAATGGCTGTTATACGATTGATAATGTTCCTGGTGTATTTTATGTAAAATAATTAAAGTTAAACAGAAGATAGTATATTATATTTTAAGCTTTAATTTGATGTTTATGCATTTTAAATTATTGTTATTTGGCAAATTAATTTTGGATAGAGGTGCAAAGTTGAATAAGTTACAGTGAAACATAAAATTGTCTTGAATGTACATACCTACAAGAAGTTGTGAACTTGTGAATGATATTAAATATTATTTAAGTTGTTAATGTATTAATTGTTTAAACTGATATGAACTATTAAAATTGAAATAATAAATAATATTAATTATTGATAAAGAAAATGTGGTAAATAATTATATTACTATCCTAAACTGATAGCTGGAACAGAGGACTTGCTACATTTGCATATTTCTTTTGCATAATCTTAAAGAAATCCAGCAAGATATAAATTTGTTTCATGTTACAACTTACAACCAATCCAAATCTGTAACTTTATATTGCATATTTTGCATATTATTTAGAGGATTTTGCATTTTGAGAAATATTTAAGTTTATTTTAATGCTTTTTTGCTAATTTTTTTAAAAATAATGTTTATCAAAATGACAAATGGTTATTATATAATCTAAAGGAACCTTCACACTGCTGGTTATACACTAGTACAGATGAAGAAATCCCAAATAACAAATAAATAAAGTTCATCAATCAATCTATGTAGTAGTCTGTTTCCTAATCAATAAAAATAAAAGATACAGTTTCATTAAGAAAACATTTTTATATTTTAAATGTTTTATAGGCAATAGTTTGAAATATGTTTAAATTAGGTAATAATTGTATTTTCTTATTTTAAATGCTATTTATTGATTAAACCTTTAAAAAAAATTGAATTCCATGGCATGGTTTTAGAGGTTATTTTAAAGTTTCTAAAAGTGCATAAGTTTGCAAATTGCACATATAATGTTTGTTTAGGGTCATATTAAGTCCTCTGTTCTACTGATGACTCCACAGTACACTTAGTTAGAACTGTAATAAGAATAAAAATCCTAGAACAAATCATTTTAAAATAAATTCCTAGAAATACACTGAAATGTACACTTCTTTGTTTATCAATTTTATTAATTACATTAAGTACACTGTAATGCGTTAGAATTTTAACGAAATTCGTCAAAATCACTAACATTTACAAATGCTTTTGAGTTAGATATTCATAAAAAATAAACTATTTATATAAGATTTCAAAATTTAACACAATATAGTTCCTCATACATTTTCGTACCTTTAATAGATAAAAAAAGTTTTCCTGAAAGTCAAATTAACGTTTTTTGAGCGTTTGAATAGTTCACATTTTTAGACATTGGATATTCAGTCGTATATGTTAACGAATTTTCACGAACAATTTTCTTATTTTGTTGCAATTAAAGACGAAAAACCGCATAGATAGATAGGTACCTGAAATTGTTATCAAACGTTTTTTTGCTATACGTAATGCAATATTTTCAAAATATTCCGAATACACCAACCAGATTCACTTTTCCGTCGAAAAAGTTGCTGCAGCTGTCGAAAATCGGCCAACCACCCCGAATTTCGATGACGGACAAAAAAAAAAAAAACAACGCATCGTTGTAAATCGCTACGCTCGTAATTTGAAATTGATTCACACCCTTTTCGTCTACTCAATATATATCGAATAACGGAATTTCCCGTCCAGCCGCCGACCATAACCATAATAATATATAAAGTGCACGGTCTGGACCCGCGGGCCTACAGGCCAATAAGGCCAATAATCGGCCATAAAAAATGGTTGCAGATGCAGCACGAAAACCTTCAGCAACACTCGTGCACATATGCATAAATAGCAGTGACCCATACCCCATATATATCTAATGTACAGCCGAGCTTATTTGCCAATCTTTTTCAACACATTTTATATATTATACACGTTTTCGAGCTGGACACGACTTTTTTTTCCAACCCATTACCTACGTTTTATCATCACGCAAATCAACAGTTGTTTTTCTAAGATCCAACGGCGGCGTGCTTACTAGATATTTTTCCTCTACACCAAACCAAACACACTGTACATTGTATATTATATATGATTCCTATTGCGTGTTACTTTTTAAATAAATACAAACAATACAATGATAATAGTTGGATTAAATTGCGCTGACAGTACTTGTGTGCGCTCGACTTCAGTGGCGCACTTTCCGCACATCCAGTTTTGGAAGTGTACCTATTCGTTGTAGGCATAGACATAATAAGATATCTTATTATATAGGTACAGTTTCGTGCGAACTCTATTTCTCCATTACGGGATCAAATTTTGTTTTCGTATTCGATAAGAGTTGGTGAAGAACTATAGTGTACTATACTGCCTATCATACTCTATACGAGTGCAACACTCGCGAGTGTAGGTACCTAAAATGTACGTACGTAGTTCTTTACACCGATATCGGCGTAACTTCGACATACCAATTATAAACGTAAGATACCAATGTAGAATACACGTATTTGTAGCACGAAAAATATGCGGGTGTATTATTAAACCTAAAATAAATTTATATTTTCGTATATTATACATTTATCACACGAATATTAACCAAAAATGCTCCAATAATATTATTAGTCAATATAAATAATTATAATATAATACACAACAAAAGTTGAATCAGTATATTCAGAGAGAACCTCTCTAAAAAATAAACCAAGTAATATTATACGAAACGGAAAACCTTACATAGTATAATTTTTCATAGGTACATTGGTTTATTGAAATATGTATATTATGTATAATATGGTTTGAAATTATATTCATTAAGTTTAAGAGGTTACCATACCCACATGATGTGTTGTCTCTATCTTATAAATATCCAACATACCAAATTTTTCATAAGTAAAACCAATTCGGTAGCATTAATTTTAAAGTGAATAAAATTGTTCTATGTTCCAACTTTAGGTAAGAACATTATGTGTGTTTTTAACGATATTGAAAAGTTTTTAACAGTATTCTTATACATTAATATTTTACATACTAATAACTTACTTAAAAATTAAAATGTCATAAAAAAACCAATTAGAGAATACCAGATAATGTTAATACCATTCAGTATTTTCAGTTTGATAATAGATCAATTCACTCTAATATTAAATCTAACTTATCTGCTATACTCAAATTATATGTTCTATCATTTAGAGTCAATACATATGTAACTTTTATTGCATATTAAAACATTTAAATTACATTTTTAATACCAAAAGATCATATTTAAAAGACATTTTTGACCTAATAACTCTTAATTGTGCATTAAGATTATGAATGTTTAAATAAATTGATAACTGTTATTTACCTAACTCTAACATTAAGTTATCTCACATCCCAAAAATTATAATTATTGGCAATTACCAAATACTAATTACTTTGTAAATCTTTACTATAATTTCTGAAGACTGAATTGCAACGATACAATAGCTTTAGACATATCATGTTTCCAATTAAAAATTGTATCTACATTTAAAGAACAGTTGTGAAACTTTGTAATCCATAGTTTAATATATTAATTCATAACTAGTATATTCAATTGAAATAAAAAAAATATAACATAATAATATAGTAAAGTTATTAATTAAATATAAGTATTCAATTATGTATTTAATGGCATTCAGTAGGTTAAAGATATTTTTGACTTAATAACTATTAAATTATGACTTAATTTTTAAATTACATATTTAAATACCAAAAGATCATATTTAAAAGACATTAATAACTCTTAATTGTGCATAACAATTATTCATGTTTAAATAAATTGATAACTATTAATTAACTCTAATATAGAGTAATCTTAATATCCTAGTATTTATAGTTATTGGTAATTAATAATTACTATATTAACCTTTACTATAATTTCAAAATTGTATTGCAATGATAAAGTAAATGTAGACATAAATTTTCCTATAAAAAATTGTAACTAAGTACATTTAAAAAAAATGTTGTGCAACTTTGTAGGTAATCTATAATTTAATACATTTATTCATATAAATAATATAAAAAATATTTATTAATATTAAATATTAATAATATATAATAATAATAATAAAAATATTTATTAAAAAAATATCAGTATTTAAATATGTAATTTCCACAACATTAGTATAGATACCTATCATTCAGATGAAACTAATTCATATTATTCATATTTCTTAGAATATAAAATATGAAAAGACATTATCAAACTGATTCTGTCTAAAATAACAATACCTACTTGTCTTTCTTTAATTGGCAACTGCCAACTGGCAAGGTTATAATAGGCACCTATACGTACTTTGCGCACGCGAAAAATCAGAATATTTAAAACGCTAATATAAGTTTGAAACCATGTCCTCTGATTATACCATCGTTGTTAAATCGTTACAATAGTTAAACTAAAAACCAAAATCGGTTTTTTCGATGGTTGGTTTTCCGTAAAAATTCCCGTTTTTTCCTTAATTTTTCATTTGTTTTTCACGGCGCTTTTGAAAACTACTGGAAAATTTTAACTTTTGACCCCCCAAAGTACCAACTAGATTCACTTTCCTATCAGGAAAGGTACTATTGAAGAAGCATTTTTACTGTCCTAAAAGGTGATGACAGACACAAAAAAAAACAAAAAAACACACATCATTGTAAAATCAATATATTCATCGCTCCGCTCAGAATCTAAAATCTGGAGATCAAGATAATTTCATCAGATCGCTGTAACTTAAAAACTTAAAATTTCCATGGACTTTAGTTTTTTACCATCGATCTTAAGTCGTTATTACCCGCAAGTTCCAAAAAACAAAAATAAAAAAAAAGGTAGCTCTAATTATTTTTAGTTAAGTGAATGTTAAAAATGTTAAACTAGTAACTACACATAGGTATTATATAAATTAATGGTTAACGAATAATATATTTAATTCTTAAAGTTTAAAGTTAGTATGAAGAAAAATATTACAGGCGTAATAGGCCACGTACATAACCAGTGTTTCTCTAAATTTTCGAATTGGTTATTACCGATGGTGGAAAATTATTATATCCATACAACATTTTCCTTCACCATTTTTATAAGACTTAGGACTTTTTGTTTAATCATATTCTGGTGTCATACACTGGCTGGCGGGTTTAAAAACGTTTCCTGAGCTATTTAAATTTAATTTAGCATAGGTAGTTTCCTTATAGCAGGAAATTAGGAAATTCCATTGGAAATTCACTCGATTTCTCATGTAGCGATTTTCTTATTTTGCTGTAATTCAAAAAAGAATAACTGAAGATACTTGAAATGTATATCATATATTTAAATTAGTATTTTCTTTACTGATTCTTTACAGGTTTTTATAGTTATTTTCAGATCCTTACTTTACCGTACTATTTTACACTTTTACACGTCCTATGGTTAGGTTAGGTCCTATGATTTCGCAGGATTACCTAATTCACTTCGTTGCAAAAGGTTAATATAAATAATGTATTTTAGTAGAATGTTTTTCATAAATATAAGTAAGTAAAACAATTGTTTTATTCAAACAAGATCCAACCTGCAGCATGCTCGAATCTAAATTATGTCAACGATAAAACTCAGACGAAGCCCGACAACGAAATAATCATTTAAAATTGTTATTAATTTTTCTCAATAGCCAAGTTTAAATATACATTTAATAAATTATCTAAATACTATTATATGACTAGGCAATTGTAATAAAATAATTTTGTCAATTAATAACATTTCATTATCTCATTTTTTTAGCGAGTTCTATTGATTTTATAATTGAAAACATCGTAAATACATAAATAAAAAGAAGTATCTCCTATAGTATAATTAAAAATATTGATATGTATTCAAAAATTTAGTTGACATTGACGATTTGCAGTATAATTTAGGAATTTAGGGTACTGGTGTGGACAATTCTAATTATTTCTTTCTAATAATACATACATTTTCATAAAAAGTAATTGTTGAAGTAAATAAGTATTCCAAAATAGTATTTTTTTTTTTGTAAATATGTTTCAAACAATTAAAATATAATTTTTTTGAACTCAAAAAAAATCTATTATAAATATGGAAGGATCGGAATATGCTGGCAATATATCTTAAACATACATGTAATCTGTAATTTTTATTTATTATTAAAAGTAATTAAAATACCTAAATTATATTATATAAGTACCTATTGAACTATTTTGTTATTTATAAGACATTATTACCTTAATATTGAAAATATGACACTCATAGGCACATATAAAGGAGGGGGCTTTAGGGACTAAGCCCCTCAAATGTCCATAGCCCCCTGCCCCAATCTTTCCTACATTTAATTTTAAGCTTATTCAATATTATCAAAGTGGGAATTAGCTCCCCCCTCCCCCACCATATCCCAAACGCTTTTTGCGTCTATGATATTACATGACAATCAAATCAGGTTTAAATTATTGAAGAATATAAAGAAAATATGTTATAAGCTTGTTGTGGCTTGTATTTATAAGCTAAGCGTGTTATTGATTGGCTCTTAGAAACTTTCGTATTCAACTAAAATCTAGTAAGTTCTTTATTTATTTATACTATAAGTCAGGCCACCAAAACAATAATTTAAGGCGCTATATATAGTGAATAACGCGTCAGACATGCCAAGAAATCACCTATTTTATTCCTTATTCGTAGTTCTTATTAGATTTAAATTTAATGTTAGTGGAAATTATAAAAAAAGTTAAGCGTAAATCAATAATAATTGCTTATGAGCATTTAAAGTTCAAATACGTAAAAATCACGAAAAAGTACTGGAATTAGAAACTCATAAAAATTTTTCTTTTCAAATCTAAGATTTTAAAATTTAATACAAGATTCCTTATGAGTTTTTCTACCTCTATCATACAAAAAAATATCTACAAGAAAGTCATATTAAATTTTTATAAGTGTTTGAAGTTCATATTTTTCCAAGATTGGATATTTACCCGATTTCTCAGGTAGCGATTTTCTCAATTTCCTATAAAACAAAAACGAATAACAGTAGATACTTGAAATTTACACCATATGTTTATATTAGTATTTTTTTTACAGATAACATTTTCAAAATATTTTGATTTGTTTTAAATTGTCTACGGAGACATTCAGTTTCCAATTTTTTTAGTTTTTTTTTATGAATGTCAATAGCATTTTATTCGTTGGGTAAGAAAGCTTGAACATATAATACAAGACTCGTGATATATCGTTACAATAGTAGTTGATAAAAATTAAAAATATATAGGCACAATTTTTTTTATAAGCATTTAAATTTAAATTTTTGACAACAATTATTAAATTTAAAATTTAAAAATAATTTTGTTGTTAAAAATTGAGAAAATGTTCAAGTTTTATAGCTAAGGATTGAGAATTTAAAACAAGGCTCGTAACACCTCTAAGTTACGCTTAGCAGATCACGTTTAGCTCCGTTTGTTTAAAAATTAGAGTGATCGATCTGTTATGAAACTTGATGGTAACAACATTATCTGTGTTCGTGTGTTGCTTTTTAACGATTATTCAGTTTTTACTCGAGTTGTGACAATTTTAATTTACGCTATATATCTATTACATACGCATAACTAGCTAATAAATTGAACTATTGTAAAAAAACCAACAAACGGATACGGATAATGTTCTTATCGTGAAGTTTCATCGTAGGTCGGTTCACTCTAATTTCTAAACTCAGTTGAGCTAAACGTGATCTGCTAAGCATAAATTTGATACGTCATACGCACTTGTAAGACGGAGACAACACACGCGGGCGTTCTCTTAAGAGAAAAGGTACGTATCAAATATATTCAAACGTGTACAACTATGCGACGAACGCGCACGCGAAAAAGATCCAATATAAGGGTTTAAATGATATAATATAAGTTTTATATAAATATAAATTCTGTGACAATTAGCGCCAACAGAAAATGATATTAAATGTTGATTTACGCCCACGACAATATAATAAAAAATCTAATCTAATCTTTACGCGATGATTCACACTCACGGAGAGATATACAGTGGCGTTTAGCGCTTACAATTTCGAAAATACTGAAACTGAAACTCTACAACAGTTTTGACTGAATTTCGACCTTTTCGGTATCGGTTTGGTCTTTGGTATCGTTTTTGATTTTTGGTGTAAAGCTAAAACTAGACCATAGATACATGAAATTTTCACCGGTTGTTTTTATTAACATTTTCTATACACGATAACATTTACAAAATATTTTGACTTGTTTTGAGATGTGTACGGATATTTTCATTTTCCAATTTTTATAGTTTTTTTTTTATAAATGTCAATAAAATTTTATTTGTTGGGTAAAAAAGTTTGAAAATTTAATACAAAGCTCCTAATACATTGTTACAATAGTAGTTGAAAAATATTAAAATAAAAAGTGACAATTTTTTTTATAAGCTTTTAAAGTTCGAATTTTGACAAAATTTAAAATTTAAATTGATTTCGTAGTTAAAAATTGATAACATTTTTAACTTTTATAGCTAAGGATTGAAAATGTAAAACAAGGTTACACGTAAGTCGTAAGTAGATTATTCTGTAACTAAAAAATCTCAAAAATACAATTTTTTTTATAGCTATTTTATGATCAAATTTAGACAAAATTAAATATTAAATAACTAAGAATAACGATTTTAGTTGTTTTGTTGTGATTTTATGATAATATTAATCCAACTTACCGGCTACCGTATTAATAGTATGAAATAACAATATAAATGTAAAATAAAATATCCACACTAATGCAAACAGTCTCAGCTCAGAATCGTTTTTCGTATACAATGATATTATATCATTGAATTCAAATTTAATACCATCTGTTATACAATGACCCACTCGTAACCTGCTGTACAGCAGAGTGACATCCACTTACCCACCCTTTTCTTTTATGCTTTAAAATTTAAGGGCATATAACGATCCTGTGTTGTGTAGACTGTTTTGTAGTTTAATATGTATAAAATGTTCAATTTTATAGCTACAATACAAGATTTTTTATAATTAAAATTCATACTGTATCCAAAAAATAAAAATATATATTGACAGTTTTTTTTACATACAGTTTAATTTATAATTTGAAAGAAATTGGACATTTTAACAAAGAATAACAATTTTAGTTATTTTGTTGTTATCTAAAAATATTTCTTGTAGGTAGTGGAAACTTTTTAAGTATATTGTATATAAGTATTTTTTAATTAATTATGTTTTATATATACAATGACATGTTCAAATGCAACATTTTTGTCAAAACCTAATTCTACCTTCCATATTATTAACTGTAAAATAAATTACTTTAATAGCAATAATATAAAATACAGTATAGGCTAACAGATCGTCTTCGCTCAGAATCATTTTTCGTATCAATGAACTTATATCATTGAATTCAAGTTTAACAGATCCTTTAAAGTGACCTACACAATGCCTAATGTACAGCAAAACAATACTCACTTGCCTACTTTTTTATATGTGTTTTAAGTTTACATTTTTACAAAATTCATTTAAATCACTTAAATATTCAAATTATTTTGTAGTTTAAACTTTTAAAGTGAATAAAATTGTTTATTTTAACAATACCTACTCAATAATTACTGTACCTATATAATGCACAGATAAATATTTAATATACAATTTGAATGTATATACATAAATCAATAATTGGTAATACATTTTGGTTTTTCATTTGTTATACATCGAGTAAAATAATTGTTAATTAAATACACTTATACAGTTACATGTATACATGGCAAAAGTTCTAATACTTTTCAATACAGTGAAAATAGTTTATAATGAGCTTCATGTCATAAAAGTTTTGAAGTGAACAAACATGTTTTTTATAGAGTTTTATGTGGTTGATATTATATAAAAATATTCATACAACATATAATTTAAACGATTTTATTTTATATAATTTAATTTACAATGATATTGTTACATATTTTTATTTAATATAAAAATATTTATACATAGGTTCTCAAGTAGGGTAATAGTGGAAACAATATTTTTAAATTCCCATTTACATTTGATAAATTATTATCGTTTCCAATTAATTCACTTGATCCTAATATAGTTTGATTTGTAATATTATTTTAACTAAACAGAATAACTCATATATATTTTTGAATATTAGAACATAATTATGAAAATTAATAAAATAAACATTTATACATTTTTTCCACAGTGATTATTGCACATATTATGATATTATGTTATTAAGAAATAAAAATTGTTATAAATTAAATAAAACAAATAAAAGAAACTAATAAAATTTAATTTTGTAAAATAAAGATACTAACAATTCTTAACTAAATGTCTAAATGTGATGTAGTCAATGATAAAATATGAAACAAAACAAATTTCTCCTAGGTCAGAATCTATTTAATAAATTTACAACATTTTGTTTAGACATAGGAAAATATGATATAAAATATATAAATTTATAGGTTGATTTATCAATAAAAAAAAATAATAATAATAAAAAATAAGACTAGACCTTATTAGGCTTGAAGACCATAGCATATTGCAATTCATTGTGTGCTACTGAGTCCAATGACTCGTTATTTGAGCGATTTTCTTCGGTAGAGTTTTTTTTATTTATAGTACCATATCCGTAATGTGAATCATCAGCTTTTCGAGCAGGCATCATTACGGTGTCTGCTTTTATGATGGATTTGTGCTTTGTGGTTAAAGCGATAGGGTGAATTTGTCTATATCCAGGTGCTGTCTTAGATATGAAACCAAAATGTTGTAGATGGTCATAATGTTCAGCTCCATCATCAGATATTACATTATTACTAGCATAAGGTTTTTCGCAATGATTTGAATCATTTAGACCCATAGTCCTCCAGGCATCATTTCTTACTTGGACATCTTCATATGCTGCATCTGGTGATTCTGTTTCTTTAGTTTCACTGTAAGGATCGTTCATGAAAAGAGTAGGCAGCTTCTTAGAAAAAATTGCTTTTGGTTTTGGTTTTAGCGGTGGTGGTGGAGGAGACGTAGTTGGAGGTACTAATAATGTTGGTAAAGGCATAAGAGGTTTGATGGAACAAGAAAAGCTATTAAAGTCATTATCCAAAATTAATGGAGTAGTGCTAGTGGGTGAAGGTGGTAAGGGACTTCGAGAACGTGCCATCATAGACAAAGCCGCTCGGAACTGATTATCACCACACATGATAGATGTTGCATCACCTCCGCCATTCAATAGTTTTTTCATACTTTTCATTTTTGATGAGATGCATCGAAATATCTCCTGTTGATTTGAATGTTCCAAATGAAACACACCTTCACCACTAGCACATTTGCGACCAGCTTCAAATGTAAATCGACCGGCTCTATATCCATATCTTCGAATAAATCTATATGGCCACGTTAGAAGTAGTGTATCATTTTCATCAGATTCTCGTAATTGTAGAGCAACAGGAGTAATGACTAATGTATAAGGTTGTTCTTTTAAACCACAACGCTCACTGGCATCTGATGAAATTAATTTAACACTAAAAACACCAGCTGAAAAAAAAAATTGTTTAACATTAACTGCTGAGTGAGGTAATGGTATTAATAATATTAACTAGGGCTAGAATTTATATTCATTAGTAGACTTTGGAACATAATTTATTTGGCTTGACTATTAGCAGTGCTTAGGACATTTATTTATTATTTCTAAGGTTTAAAATATAACATTTTAAAGTGCTTATTTCAATGGGTATTTAAAAATATTTTCTACTTTGAAAAAACACAGGCAGTAGGCTAAATAATTTTTGATATACAACTTTTTTGATTCTTTTAACTTACTGCCTGTGTTTTTACAAATATTTTAAACAATTAAAAAGTGCTATGTCAAAAAATATCAAAAATGTAATTTTAGGAGTTCAGTAAGAATTTTTTTTTTCTATTTGGAATCAAATTTTTTCCATTACATATTCAAAAGTAAGAAACAAAAAGTTCTATAATATATAATCTTAACCAGGGCTCAGGACTTTAAGAATTTGCTTATTTTTATGGTTTGAAATAAAATGTAGCAGAGTGCTTTGAAAGTGTTTTCTTTTCTTTATTCAACAATTTTTTAAAAAATCTCATTTCCAGTTTTTCTGATTATTTTTCCTTTTTTTTTTACCAGTTGTTCTACTTTTTATGGTTTTATCCTGCAAAGTTGTTTTTGATAAAAATAAAATTAAAAATAATTCTTAATTTATCTACATTGTCGCATAGGCCGTCGCTGTCCACGGCATCATTGCAGGGTGAAATAGTTAACAATGAAAATCAATGGTTGTAATATTAGTTAATATATTTAATTTATTATTAATACTAACAATATTCTAATAGGTATTTAAATTGATGACTTTTATTACTTAGGTTGACCCATGCTGAAAAACAATTTTTTAGTACAAATTAATTTATTTGGAATAAATGATATTATGTAGTATGAATAGAACATTTGTTTTTAAAAATAAAATTGGGAACAAAAGGTTCTATTGGTAAAACCTCTTGTTTCCAAACTAGAAAACTAATTTGACGGAATTGAACATAGCGGATTTATTGATGCCAAAAAATTCAAATTGATTGTGTGGAACATTTTTTAAAATTTTTATCCTTAAAAACATCCACTAACAAAATGCTAAATAGTCTTAGAAAAATATAATCAGCACTGGCACAAATATTTAGTGTATTTTATAAGAAGAAAAACATGAAGATGTTTGAAAGGGACCATACCTATTTTATTTTTATTTTTTATAGTTTGAAGGGTTGATTCACATATTTGAGATTGCTAATTTTATTTACTTTAATGTTTTCAAAATGTTGTAAAGCGATTAGTGTACATTTTATTTTGCATCATATTTAGATAGGTATTATATTTTGACTAAAAGTTTTATACATATTGCTTAGTTCTGTGATATATTTTAAAATGTTAAGAACTATTGACTATAGTTGACAAATATTTTACTTCCACAAGTAAATAGTTATCTTTTACATTCTCTCAAAATGAAATATAATGAATAAATAATAATCATTTAAACTTTAATAATTACTTACAAGTATATTTCAAATTTAAGCACTAACCATAATGTTATTGTATTAACATTAAATATATACCTACTTCACTATTAACTAATATCGCATATAAATCAAATCCCTAATAATTACAAAAAATATTTTTAACTAGCTTACCATCTCCGGATGAACAATATAAATCATTATCTTCTTCAATTGTTTGTCTTGAAACATTATCCCTAAACGCCACAGCTTGCAAAGCACATATCCAGTCAGTCATTTCTTGTTCAGATTGTGCAGCAAAATGATGAACACCGGTTTTTGTCCAAACCTATATCATAGATAAGTAAATAATATTATTAGTCAATGTAAATAATATAACACACTAAAGTTGAATCAGTATATTTAGAGAGAATCTCTCTAAAAAATAAACCAAGTAATATTATACAAAACGGAAAACCTTACATAGTATAATTTTTCATAGGTACATTGGTTTATTTAAATATGTATGTGTATAACATGGTTTGAAATTATATTCATTAAGTTTAAGAGGTTACCACACTTACATGATGTGTTGTCTCTATCTTATAAATATCCAACATACCAAATTTTTCATAAGTAAAACCAATTTGGTAGCATTTATTTTAAAGTGAATAAAATTGTTATATGTTCCAACTTTAGGTAAGAACATTATGTGTGTTTTTAACGATATTGAAAAGATTTTGGTTTTTAACAGTATTCTTATACATTAATATTTTACATACTAATAACTTACTTAAAAATTAAAATGTCATAAAAAAACCAATTAGAGAATACCAGATAATGTTAATACCATTCAGTATTTTCAGTTTGATAATAGATCAATTCACTCTAATATTAAATCTAACTTATCTGCTATACTCAAATTATATGTTCTATCATTTAGAGTCAATACATATGTAACTTTTATTGCATATTAAAACATTTAAATTACATTTTTAATACCAAAAGATCATATTTAAAAGACATTTTTGACCTAATAACTCTTAATTGTGCATTAAGATTATGGATGTTTAAATAAATTGATAACTGTTATTTACCTAACTCTATTAACATTAAGTTATCTCACATCCCAAAAATTATAATTATTGGCAATTACCAAATACTAATTACTTTGTAAATCTTTACTATAATTTCTGAATTGCAACGATACAATAGCTTTAGACATATCATGTTTCCAATTAAAAATTGTATCTACATTTAAAGAACAGTTGTGAAACTTTGTAATCCATAGTTTAATATATTAATTCATAACTAGTATATTCAATTGAAATAAAAAAAATATAACATAATAATATAGTAAAGTTATTAATTAAATATAAGTATTCAATTATGTATTTAATGGCATTCAGTAGGTTAAAGATATTTTTGACTTAATAACTCTTAATTGTGCATAACAATTATTAATGTTTAAATAAATTGATAACTATTAATTAACTCTAATATAGAGTAATCTTAATATCCTAGTATTTACAATTATTAGTAATTAATAATTAATTCATTAACCTTTACTATAATTTCAAAATTGTATAGCAATGATAAAGTAACTTTAGAGATCAATTTTCCTATAAAAAATTTTAACTAAGTACATTTAAAGAAAATGTTGTGCAACTTAGTTGGTAATCTATAATTTAATGCATTTATTCATAAATAATATACAACATTTAAATAAAAACTAAAACATAATATAGTAAAGGTATTAAAAAAATACCAGTATTTAAATATGAATTACCCACAACATTAGTACAGATGCCTATAATTTAGATGAAACTAATTCATATTATTCATATTTCTTAGAATACAAAACATGAAGACATTATCAAACTGATTCTATCTAAAATCACCGATAAATGGTTATAAGCAGGGCTCAGCACTTATAACATACATTTATTTTTATGGTTTGAAATAAAATATAGCAGGGTGCTATGAAAGTGAATGTCATGTTACAGCAAGTTAAATTATGAAATTTGAAAGTGCTTTTTTTTCATTTTTCAAAGCAATAAACAAATCTAATTTTTAAAAAAATGCTTATTTTCAGTTTTACTGATAATAGCTTTTTTGCTGATCGCTGTTTAATTATAAGTTATGTTGGAGCGTGCCACGAACAAAAACCTTAAAATTTTAGTTGATTTCTATGTTTTTTGTTAATGTTCATAGTAAAGCTAAATTTAAACATAACTTTTCTTGGTGGTATCATATTTCCAAGTAATAAACACCGGGACTTACATTTGTTTGCTTATCTATTAATTGGCCAAATAAATCAATTTTTTTCAGAAAATCTTTAAGAAGTATAATAAAGAAGTTTAAATGTATTCAAAAACTAAAATAGGCTAAAAATATTATTTTAAAGATGAATTTTTTTATGTCTTTAGTATAAAAATTGAATGATTATATAGAAATATTATTAGTGTTATAAGTGTTTTAAATTTTAATTAACAAGGTCTAAATTATTGTACAGTATAAATGCTTTGTAAATTTAAAATGTTGATCAATTATAAATTATAGTTAATAAAAGTAATTTATAAGACTGTTCTAAGTATAAAAATAGTAGGTACCTATTATGAAATATTCATAAAAAAAATTGATAAAAAAGTAATAATAAATTCTCTATTAACATAATTTATATTTTTATTGAGTTTAATAAGTGCTTGGTAACACATTACAACAGTCATTAAAAGATTATTTTAAACAATTTATGATAGTATTTTTTTCTTAATTAATGGAAGTAGTTAAAGTAAAAAAGTGTTTATTGATACTCGGTGCATCATTATTATAAGCCTTATTATAAGCAATTCATGAAAGCAACTAACTTTTAAATTTAAAATCTTACTAAAATTATAGAAATTAAATATAAATCAATTCTTGCTCAAATTAAAAGATAATCGATAGCTGTGGTAAATTATAAAACCATGTGAATACAATATTTTGCCAAACTAAAAATGCAATAAACCAAACATTATAGGCATATTTATAAATATATTTAATTTAATTCTAAATGTACCTACTAAGATCTAGATTTTTAAAAAATATAAGCACTTTTGAAATGTAAATATGTTTCTATATAAATGAAAAGCACATAGGTACAATCATTTTTTTTCCTATAAAAAACCAGGACTCAAGCTACACCTTTACCTACTTCAGTTATAGTAGGTACCATTGTTAAAATTTTAATGTTGCTTTTACAATAAAACGCACTATAAATATAGGTACCTATGTCTTCTGAAAAATAGTAGATTAGTAGGCACCTACCAAAGTTTAAATTATAAGCTTTTAAATATTAAGTTATTTTAAGATTTAAATATTATAGTCTATAAGTACTCTATAGTATTTATTATATTTGCCTTATTTTTATATCTTTACTTAATTACATTTTAATAATCACAATCAAATATATTTTGGAATTAATTTTAAATTATTTTTGTCTATTCCGTTATAATTTAAAAATGTATTGCAGGTCTCATAATATGAAACGTTTTGGGCCATAATTGTGTTATTATTTATTGTGATAAATTATTATATATATACCTATTACTATGATTGATATTGAAAAATAGTAGGTGCCCTACCTAACGAAATTATAAGCTTTTAAATATTATAGTGAATTGTGAATAAATGATGAGTTCAAACATAATTTACTCATTGCTTACCATTGCACTATTAAATGTTTATTACTAAATACATATAAAATAATATTAATTGACTTACCGCAAACACATTAGGTTGAAGTTTTTGAGCATCTTGTGTAATTTTCACACAGCTTTCCAAGGGTATTATTGAGGCAATATTTGAAGACTTTTGATCGTCGATACCGTCAAATACTTCAAGACGATCGATACCATGTTTACTCCATTTGAATAATCTACAATAACGTTTCTGCCAGGATTTCTGAAAGATGAATATTAAATGAGAGATATTCACAACTACCTGTGGAATTTAGCTAGAAGCGGCTTTTTATACTGGTGGGTAGGTAATAGGTATCGCATATTTTATTATCAAATCAAAACGTTTTTAAACTGTAAGTAATAACCCAATAGGTCAGGTATCACTGACGTCTAAATAAATGATGAAACTCAGTCAATAATCAACGGATTATAATATATTATTATAACGGAGACAATAAAAATGACAAATTACCTTTAGCTGCGATAGTACTCCGTGAGGCGGAAAGTAGAGATATCCTTCTTTGTACGGGTCGTCCGATCTCGCCATTTGTCCGGATCGTCGACGGAGCACCGCAGTACAAGCAGGAATAAAACAGCCACCAATGGTAATATTTGTGTTACCTTCGTCACTCCGGTTAACCAGACCTAACCTGCCAACCTACGAGTCAATGGTTTTCGAAACGCTGGGAGGCATTTCAAGACGAGAGAGCGCCGCGAAAATCGACAAGATACTTATGAGATAATATCGCACGTAGACTGTCGTCGTCGTCGTCGGTCGACGGTGATGTTGTCGGACAGCAGCTGGCAACCTTATCAAACCATGTGCCCCGAGCCCGTACACCGTCGTAGTCGAACGCGCGTTTTCGCTGGTAAGTGGTGCGGCGGTGTGTACCGACCAGGCGTCAACACCGATCCGATCGCACTGCGGTGCAAACTGTCCACTCGGCGGGTAGTGGACAGCCGTGGTATTCGGCGGTATACACTGGCGTATGATAGCGGACACTGGACAGGGCACGTCTGAGTGCCGCGGTACTGCCGTCGTGCGCGGTTGTAGCAATAGCGCTACACCGTTGTAGTCGTGTTCTAATCAGTGGTACAACAGCAGTGGCGCGGTCGTCGTCGTCGTCGTCGTCGCTGGCTGATTAGAGCCAGCCGCCGGTATCTGCGGCGGCGGCGGTAAATACGTCGTTAATGTCGGTGAGGGGGGGGGGGATGATGCGACGTACCAGCAGCTATGGTTCTCGGTGAAAAAAGTCCGTCGAGTTTTGAGAGGGGGCCAGACGCGAATCCGATTTTGTTGTTCACGAATATTGTTGCGTTCCGGTTTTTCGGGCAACGTTCGGCGGCGGCGTCCGTGGCGGATGTCCATAACGTTATTATGCAGCTGATCCTTGACCGAGCGCTCCGACAGTCGCGATCCGGAACTAGCCCGGCCGCGGCGGTACGACGAACGCGTTACCGCCAATATTGGTACATACGTGTCTCGACGACATCCACTTACCGTTGGCGTATACATATACGTCATGATACTATATTATTACGTTACGTCGTCGAGTACCAAAATATTGGTACAGCCGTTTACGTACCTATACCCAGTACCCGCCATACTTTCATTAGTTTATAATATATTTTAGTCTTATTGATTTGCACTTTCGACGCCAAAATATTATGTCAATCAAGCGCTATTCACCGACGGGTCTTAGGGCCTAGGGCTGGGGACTTGGGGGGCTTGGAATGGTTTTTATTTATCTCAGTATGTCTTCAAGCGCCCCGTCTACGACACGTCCCATATCATTGATGTAGTTAAAATATTTATTATTTATTTGCTTTATATACAATAGTAGGCATATTATGTAAATAAAAGTCCACGCGTATAAATATTGCACATGATGGGGGGAGGGGAGGGGCAATATTTAGGCAGTAAGTGCTGAGTTGAAGGTCGAAGTCTGCCTTATTTTTGATAATGGATAATTAATATATCAAGCCCACACACCGCACATTTGACCAAATATCCGGCAATTAATGCGTGCGCTCGCACAGTAATAATAATTTTTGATTGCACGTAGAAGTGCGCATGCTTATATGCCGTACGGCCCGTACGACAAGTCAACAACCATCGTATTACAATATTATTGCAGTGGGTCCAGACTGCAGCCATCCTAATTCCTAGGTAGATATAATAATGGCATAAGTTATATAGGTATAAGGCATCGCGGCCCGCCCCTACAATACGATATTACATTATTGTATTCGGGCACACTCGTTTTTTGGTTTTATAACTATTATTGAGTTTATAACCTGTTGCAATTGTTTTTATCGATGCGGTTTTTCGGTTCGCGTTAAGTAGATATTACAATACCTACTTAAATACCTATAACCATATTACTGTATACCTATATGGCATATTCGCATCCGCGTGGTTACATAACGCGACGACGACGTTTTTCTTAAGTAGGACGCGACAGAACGTATGTATAAATATATATATATATATATATATATATTATATTTTATATTTGATATACATTACACTGTTGTCTGTTACATTATAGGTAAACGTAAGACGTAACAACTCGCAATGGTGTAAAAGAGGACATCCGTCTCGAGTGGTTCCCCGCGACCTCCACGTACGCCCGTCGCTCGTCAGACGCCAGAATAATAATAATATTATAATATTGCGCGGTGGATGGCGATTGCGGGCGACTATACTAAACTTTATACCTACTGTACGCATTACGTGCGTTTCGCAAACGGTTTTTTTTCATTATTATATTTTATTATAGCACTCGTATCTTTCCTGTCCTAGTAGGTATCCGTATCCCACTCCTCACACACACGCGCGCTGCAATGGACCTATATGTACAAATAGTATGTACTTGTATATACTTATAGTTATACACTTCAACACTTGTATACGTAGCATATATTATGCGATGTATAAGAGTATAAGACTGTAAGACGTATGTACCTATAGGTGCTTGTATTTTGAACACGTCTGTCAAATACACTCTAGGTATACCACTGATGGGATGCGTCTCCGATGTCTAATCGATATAATATAATATATTATATTGCATTGTTAATTTATAAATTATAATAAATTATGTACAATATTTTATTTGATAATTATGATTTATAGTTACATAATGTATTGGCGTATGGCATAGGTAGGCAGGTAGCACATAAATATGTACCTATTTCATACAATATAGGTTTAGATATAAATTTAATTTTGAATTTTAATCTGTTTATTTGCCTGATTAAATGCTTGGAAAAAATTTAAACTACGTCTTTAATATTGGGTCAGTATAGTCAGTACCTATAAAATGTATATAATACTGTTTGCTACTATTACTTAAAAAAGTTTTAAAAAAATATCGACGAATACGGAATAACTATTGATTACCTACTATGCGGTATGTATATATGTACTTAAGATTAATTATTAATATTTAATGTTATTAAACGTTTTAAAAAATTTAAATATATAGGTATCTATACAAATACAATTAAAAAATAATAATGAGAGGTAGGTACCTACAATAACTACGTTAATATGTAAAAATAATGTATTAACGTATATTGTATTATTTTTTACATCAAATTAGCGACTTTAATGTATAATATTAAATTGTAATATATCGTTAAACATCATTGAGTTTTATAATATATATTATATCGCATTTATACTTAATAAAATAGAGGTACCTACAATAGTATATATAATAATCTCTTAAATATATAGTTATATAATTAAAACCGTGCCTTCGTCGTTATAATAACACAACGACGAGTGATAATCAAAATTAAAAACTTTTAATAATCATCAAAGCTTATTGGTCGTAAACTGTATAATAACTTATAATATTTAATAATATATGTTAAATACTCAAATGTCAGTACCTACAAGATAAAATAGAATATTATATTCAATACAATATTATCAATCATAATTTCTTAAGTCAATAAATTAATTCAATTCGATTTGAGTACCTAGATACGTAACTACCTTCTACCTACCTATAGTTACCTATAAAGTAGTAGTAGTATAGTTACCTATATAGTCGTAATTGAATATGCAAACCCAATCAGATGTGAATTTAGAAAAATATACATAAATGATAAACATAATAATATTACCATAAATAACCTATATGAAAATATGAGATAAAAAAACTGAAAAACATTTTTGTTTTGTGATTTAGTGCGTAGTATATGTAGATATAGGTATTACTATATGCTTTTGTGTTGGTATATATTACTCAATCGTCACGTTTCAATATAGCCAAATTATAGTAAAATTTAAGGGGATTGGATAACGATGTAAAAATATGTAATGACTAATGACTAATGGAGACCAAAAAGCGAGACAACAGTATGAGGCTTTGGGAAGTAGAATTTTTTTCTGATAAATCATAAATGCACTGAAATTGTTGTTTATTCTATAACCGATCGAGTCATTTTATCTTTCAGTTATTAAAGATCAAGATAATTTTAAAAAACTGTTTTTTCTAAACATTCATAATACTTTAGATTTCAGTACTAGATAAAAACCTTGGATCGATCACTTATTATTGACAAATCACGTAATTACATTTTTTTTTCAGAGTTAAAATCTGACCGTTCAAAGTTGTGCAGTTTTGTTTAGCTTATAAGTATCATTAATACTTTTGACCAAAAATACAAAATAATTAATATCTGTGTAATGCGTTATTGACATGTATGCGCATGTGCGGGAAAACTCCGCTATTTATTTTAAAGACAGTCACTCACACTAGTTATCACTTACTAATTACTATGCACACATTTACACAACTCGCATGGAAACACATTAAAAATTGCCTATAACTATAATGAACTCCTTAAAAACGGTCGGTATCGAATCTTACCATGTAGTTATAAGTACTTATTAGGATATTAAGATTACTCTAAGCTAGAGTCAATTAATTGTTATGCGCATTAGTTATTAAGTCAAAAGTGTCTTTAACCTACTGATTACCATAAAATACTATAGATTAGAATAATAGAATACGGGAAGCTCTGTTGAATACGACTGACGACAAGGCGCTAGTGTCGCTGAATTTGCCTATCCAGCTCCTGACTGGTGATCTGCAGAAAACTAATACTATAATAAATATTGTCTGGCGCCAAAATATAAATTACAGCATAAATCACTATAACGAGCATTACTTAGAACGAGATACTGCTTAAAACAACCACAGCGTTACGTCCCGGCACGAGCTCATATGATTGTGTGTTAAATATACGTTTACAACGAGTATAGTTATTAAGAGTAATCGGCTATAACGAGTAAATAATATATTGAATTATAAATACATTTTCGTTTATTACCAGCCGGCAGTTGGTCGTTATCTTTTCTTTATATGCATATTTAGGTCAACCTGCTAGTTATATTTTATTTGTTTATTTGTTGATCTATACATTTTATCTTTCGTTTTAAAGCACAACATAGGTATTGGTAAAATCTCAGATGACCAATCAGCTGCAGTTAATACTGATTATTGTGTTCTGATTCACTAACGTTTGGCCATCCCTCCGAGCCGGTTACTGTGATGATTGACCGGTTACGACGAACGCTTCTTATAACACATATACCAAGCTACCGGTTACAGCGAGAAAAACTAGCTGGTCCTTGAAACTCGTTATAACCGATTTTTACTCTCCCTATATTATATTATATGTGTATAATGGTATACCATACATATTTATTATAATATGTATAGGCCTAAAGAACATTATAACTGCACAGAATATATACATGATTTCATATATTATGATGTGTTAAAAATTATTCTGTATCAGCTATAATATTTAATAATGGCTTGATCAATTGTATTTGTTCATGATTTCCATAGTAAATATATTGCAAAGCAATATTAATATTCACGAATGATGCACTTGAAGCTTGAGCTGAAATTGTGAAACAAGTAACAAAAAATAAATAATATAAAGTAATAATATGCTCTCAGGAAACTTGTAAATGCTCCTCCTTACGTCTCAAACCACACTAGGTATTCACACTGATCTAAAAATGAAATTGGTACATAAAGAAGCTATAGCTCATTACCAACGCTTCCACAACCGTCTTTCCTCTAATAGCAACCCACTAATACGAAATCTTTCTGTCCCTTCTATTCCTGGAAACCCACCCAGACGTTTAAAACGAAAATGGTGTCGTGACCTACTTGCTCACCCCCCTCCCATCAACTAATCCAAAGTCAGAGCATCAGTTGTTAAATTTTACATTAAAAAAAAAAAAAAAAAAAATCAATATTGAGTGTCATTAACTGATGACTTCTCACGTCAAGCGTATTATGTTTAAATTACTCTAACCATATAAACTTATTGTGCCCTTAAAGTATAGATTGTTTATCTCAAATAAAGAAAAAAAAATAAATATATTTACATATTATTGTCATAAATTACCTTCATAATTTTATAGTATATAATATTATATACCTAACCTTTTTATCACTTATGTTTTTCTCTCTAATATCTTACTGTTGAGCTATAATAATTTAAGTATTGGAAGCTAAATAAAAAAATAATAAAATAAAACAACCTAACCTTTGGTATTATACATTTAAAATTAAAAATAGTACCTATTCAAAATCTTTATATTGGCAAAAAACATACAGAAATGTTTAAATTACACAAATATACAATATTATACATGTAATATGTCAACTACAGCACTCATATTCTATTAATATCAATGATTATACCCTTGGACTATATAATTAATAGCTGATAAATAATAAAATAATCATAATTAATATTTGTATTAAAAAAATGTCAATGTTTCACGTTTTGTGAAATATTTCTCCATAATATAGTGAAATATTTTATACTTCAAGCACTTCATAAAACTACTGCATCAGAACCCAGAGAAAGCTGAGAGTCAGGTAAGTCATTTAATATAATATTTCGTATTGATTGCGGATATTATAATATAATAAGAGCATTTTGCAAAAAACTATATTATACATTGTGTTTGATCAAATTCTCAAATACACGATCTCGAGAGCCCTCCGAACACCTGAGGGAAAGTAATAGCGTGATTTTAATATTTTCATCTGATATTATTCTCCAGCACTTATGAGTGAGAGAATCATACATGTTGTTAACTTTAACATCCGATTTTAAAATAATTATCGACAGGAGTCGATTTTATATTTATCTTATTTTACGTTATTTTAGGTTTTTACAAAGTGGCACCCAATATATTTAGATAAATAAACTAAGAGTTGATCAAACACATTTTACAAACATTTTATTAGATTATATTTTGATATTTAACTATCAACTTTAAGAATTGATAAAATAAAATGAAAAAATAAATAAAGCAAAATGAGGGGATTGAATAGGCAACTCATAGTGATACTGAATGGTATTGCGTTCCCAGAAATCCCATAAGCTTCCCGTATAATACTATTGTTCTGATCGATAGTATTTACTAATATCTAATAGTAATTATTTACGGTAGCTAAAAGACTTCCATGAACTGAAGTTGGAAACTTTTGGTGTTCATTTGAGTGTTTGTATTATCAGCTAATTTATTTTTCAATAATAAACGACTCTGTCGACGTAACGACTAAATTAAATAAACAAAACTAAAACTAAATCGTTACCTACGACAGTTTGTCAGTATCGACTAATGTTAGCTGAACGGATTTCGATTTAAAAATGCCTTTACAATTTATTGTAAACCAAAAAGGCAAAAAAAGTATTATTATTACATAACGGGTGCCTTCATACATTTTATAAAGAAGGTGCGAAAAAAATTAATTTGGCGTTGTACTGAGTACAAAATATATAAACATATTTCAATTATTTCATGCTATACAAATACTACTCAAGAAGAATTAGGTAATTGTTATATTGTTTCAAGTTTTTAGGTAATTTATTTATTAAAAAAGGGGGTAAAGTGGATGTCGCTCCGCTGTACAGTACTACAGTAGGTTACAAGTAGCTATAGTAGGTCACTGTATAATGGATGGTATTAAATTTGAATTCAATGATACAATATCATTGTATACGAAAAACGATTCTGAGCGGAGATGGTATGTTAAATTATATTGATTTTGTTATTATACGGTAGCTGGTAAATTGAATTAATATTATTTAATTATTAATCTAAAATTATCAGTGATGATGGAAAAATATTAGAATATATACTTTTACACGTTAATATTGATTTTAATAGGTAATTCCGTCCAAATTTGAATTTAAAATGTCTGTAAAAAATAACTGTGTTTATATATTTTTTAGATTTTTTGATTACAATATGTACTATTTATTAGCATCTTTATTTTAAATTTTCAATCCTTAGTTATAAAAACTGACCATTTTATAATTGTTTAATTACAATAATTTATAATTTTCGAGATTTTGATGTATTTGGTCAAAATTCGAACTTTAAATGCTTCTAAAAAAAAATTGTGCCTATGTATTTTTAATATTTTTCAATGCTATTGTAAGAATATATCAGGAGCCTTGTATTAAATTTTCATGGTTTTTGGCCCAAAAAATAAAAATGTATTGGTATTTATATAAAAAAACAAAAAAAATTGAAATTTTAAATGGTCCGTAAAAAGCTCAAAAAGAGTCAAAATATTTTCAAAATTGTATGGTGTATAGAAAATGCTAATATAAACATTCGGTGAAATTTTTAAGTATCTACAGTTATTCATTTTTGAATTACAACAAAATAGAAAATCGCTATACGAGAAATCGAGTGAATATCCAATGTTGTAAAAGTACGAACTTCAAACGCTCATAAAAATTTAATTTGACTTGGTATAAGATATTTTTTTTTTTGATAAACTTAGGCAAACTTATGAGAAATCATGTGTTACATTTTCAAATCTTAGATTTAAAAAAAAAATTTTTATGAATTTCTAACTCAAAATAATTTGCACATTTTCGTGATTTTTACGTATTTTGTCAATACTTGAACTTTAAATGCTTATAAAAAAAATTTGTGGCTACGGATCTTTAATATTTCTCATATATTATTTTAACAATATATTGAGAGCCTTGTATTAAATTTTTAAGTTTTTTTACCCAACAAATAAAGTTTTATAGAAATCTATATAGAAAAAAACCTATAGAGTTTTTATAGAGTTCTATATTATAGTATATCTAGAGAATAAATTGTTCTTCAGAAAATGGATTGAAACCGGTTACAGTAAGTTTCACAGAAAAACAACAATTAAGGTTTCAATTTCTTTTCGGTTTTTAAAAACTTAAAAATTCGTAACCTCTTTTAGTTTTATTGTCAACGTATCTAAAAATAAAAGTATCGGTTCTGGTTTTAAATTAATTTAAGTAAGGGTTCTGGTATGAAAATCAATTTAAATAAAGGTTACGGTTCCCTGAAATATTAAAAGGCTTTTCGATAAGGTTCCAGTACCTGCTTCAGAGTGATGCTCACAGTTTATTCCCAAAAATCAGCCGTAGGTAAGTAACTCAAAATGTATTAGTTTTAAATTAATGAATTTCACCATGTCCCCAGCCCTCCCTAGTTCCACACATCGCATTTTATATTAATTATTTAATTACTTTTAAAAAAAAGTCCAAAAAGATAAATTTTGAATTTACCTAGGTACTTATTTTGCAAATGTTTGGAATAGGTAACTTCATTATTAATTTTTACGTTATTTATGAACAATAACATAAAAAATAAGTAGGTATATACCTACGATAGGTAAATTCTGATTTCACCAAAATGTTGAGCATATAATTTATATACAATTTTGAAAAATCGAGTGTTTAGTAGTTTTTCGACCATATAACTTCCGAATGAAATATAAGCGACTTTTTTTTAAGTTACCTACCATCAAAAACACGTAGAAAAAAATTCCAAAAAATCGCTTGTGAACTAAACTGCATCTGTTCAAAAATTGTGGTTTTACTATAAAGTTTAAAGATCCCGGACTTTTTTAATCACGGAGTCAATAACGAAATCTCATGCTTTGGTACGATCCGACTATAATATAGCCATGAAAAATATATAAACGATAGTGGTTGTGGACCAAATGTACCACAAGCCGTTTAAACGTTGTCCATAACGGTTATCACTGATAACTTATCAGTAATAAAATTCGTTGTTTGAGCGTTGTGCGAGTGTGAGAGTTTTCTGCTATTGATTTTGGTTCGATATTTCGGTCTTTTACTTAGTAGACGCTACACGGGGTTTGGTTGTCGCTTGTCTGTAACTTATGTCGGCCATAATATAACGATATCGATGTCACGTCTCTGAATCATTGTCCGTCGCTTAACACAGCTTTTATCCGATAATTCGAGACATTTTATAAATTCGTACGAATATGTCTTATCAACTGTACAGAAACACGACTCTGGGGAATACACTTCAAGAGAGCATTGACGAAATGATTCAGGTAACGCATCCTTTATATACAATAATTTGGACTGCTCGCCAACGTATTATTATACAATATAATATCTAAATCGTGCTTTTTTGATATTTCAGTATGGTCAAATAACACCTGCTCTCGGCATGAAAATCTTGCTGCAGTTCGATAAGTCTGTGAACAATTCATTAGCAACCCGCGTCAAGTCTAAAATTACATTTAAGGTAAATTGTTTCAGAGGCAGAACTATAAATTTACTACGCATAGTTACTAATAAGTATAAGTGCCACAATTTGCGTATCTTGAGGAATCGGTTTGGTAATTGGTGAATTATCTATTTTATTATACCTATTACAAGCATTGATTATAATTTATAATTATCCAAATAAGTGTTTTAAGATGAATATAAATATAATGAATTCATGGTTTCTGTTTTTTTTTACATATTCTTTATTACATTATAATTGTTTTGTCTAAAATCTGTAAACTAGGGAGGTAATTATCAATTTATTTAATATACATTAATAAATTATTTCATAAATACGTATAAATAATAATGTGTGTTGTTTACATGTAATTATAATAATAAAAATTAAATTAACATTTATGTATAGAAACACGTGGAAATCCATTATTTATTTGTAAATTATGTTCAAGCGTTTAATGGTATCTATTAAAAAAATTGTGTATATATTTGGTGCCATAATGTATTACAAAATATTCATAATAAACATAACACAGTAAGGTTAAGTTAAATTTGATTTTAATATATGATTCAAAGTGCATAGTTTATCTTTTAACTACCTATGAATAATTCTAAATATATGTTTATATTTATATTCAATAATATAAATCTATATTTTAAAATGTGTAAATGAACCAAAATTGTAATATGTTATTTCAGTATCCAAATTTTTGATTGAATTAATTGAAAAATCTATTATTCAGTTTTTCTAGTGTTATTTTATTACCTATTGTTAAGTTGTTGAGTATATATATAATATTAATAGATACCATATTTCACTAATGAATTAAAATCTATAGAAAAAATTGTTCCAACTATTTTTTTTATAACATTTTATAATTCTTTGGTTTATTCATTTAATTGTGTAGTTAGAAAGCTACAGCAATAGTTAAAGCACTCAAAATGATATTACATCTTGCTTTCATATGTTAGTTCTATTTATTCTATTATCCATAGACCACATTAAAAGAATCTTGTTGTAATGAATTAAAATAGCATCTTACATACATTATTTATCTATGTTCTATACAATTCAACTCAAATTCAATTAGCAGTAATGTACAGTAACAACTATTAAATGACAGTTTAAATAGCAATATAAAATATGTGATACAGGAGTTAAGTAGACACCAAGTGTCTTTATATTTTAGTGCTGGGTTGCATGAACAATCACTAAACATTCATTGTATGATTAGTAAGCTAATGGTCCTTTAAATATGATTTAGTGGCCTATGAGTAGTTCATTACATTTTATGAAAACATTAAATTAATTCATTTTTTATGCAACCCGGCCTAAATGTAATAAAAATAAATACTGTTTAAAAGCAGTGGGTAAAGTTTTTTTTATCAAAAAACAAAAGATTATAACTGCTATTTGGTAACATTTCTTGTTTTTAATTTTTTGTTTTAAAACTAATATAAATATATTTTTTTCTAATCATTATATTGAAAATTTGCTAAACTTAAAAAAATGAAAAAATGACACATTGTATAACTACTAATGTATAGCTGAAGAAAACTTGATTAAATATGTTTGCATATTTTTTTTAAACATTTGTTTTATTTACTATTCTAGGCTGGAAAAATGGACACTTATAGATTTTGTGATAATGTTTGGACATTTATGTTAAGTGATGTAGAGTTCAAAGAAACACAAGAAATGGCTAAAGTGGAAAAATTGAAAATTGTTGCATGTGATGGAAAAAGTAAACATTTTTAGCCTTATTTTTCCAATTAATATAACTAATGCAGAGTTAGGTGTCTTACTTATAATTAATTTATGTTTTCAGGTGTAACTGATGAAAATTCAAAGAAAAATTAACGTTGACTGTTTAAGAGTTACTACTACTACTATTACTCCTAATATTTTTTTTTATTTTTACGCTCACAAAATATTGTTGATGTACTTATATAACATTGTTAATGTACTTATTTTTTGTGTATTATCTACATTTTTGAATTTAATTTGATTAGCTGAAACTGCTTAGTACATTTTTGAATTTGTTTTGTATTCAGTGTTTCAAATAAATATTTAAAATTAACTGATTTAAAAAATCAAAACAAGTATTACTTTATTTTAAATGTTATTCTTACAATAAAAATAAATTCAGCTCTACATAATTTTTGTTTATTGATGCATACTTATACATATACTTGATGTATACAATTTATACTTGTGTGGGTAGTTAAGTTATTACATTTTCAAATTTCTTAACTACCCGCTTAGATTTATACTCCTAAATAAACTCAAAATGTTTAACATTAAACTAAGAATTTTAATTAAAAAGTAACAGCAATAATTTAGTATAATGTTTATAACTGTATACATTTTTATGTCAAATAAAATAAATAAATGTACCGCAATTGAGTCTTCAACCCTTCAATAAATAGCCAAAAAATTCAATATATTTTAATAAACAAATTGCAAATCTTAAAAACTAACAGCAATACAAGGACATATTATAAACTTTCATCAATATGTTGTTAGATGCGGCTTAATAATTGTTAACTGCAGAGTATAGTTTTAAATAAAATATATAATAGTATACAATACTACAATAGTATACTAGTACTGAAAAGTGGTTAACATTGAAATCTAAAATTGTGTTCAAAACCCAATAAATTGCTTAGACTATTAAGATAACATTTTTATACAACCCTACATTGTCATGAGTATTGAGTGAAGCTTTTATATCAAAACTGTACAACACAGTTTAGTAGTGGTTTAGTGGTTATACGCATACCTAGTGCTTGTTATAAGTTTTGAAATAAATATTCTTCTTATAATTTATTTTTGTGCTCGTGAGTAAAATACGAATTTTTTTTACCAATATTTCCACCTTATTTATGGAATGTACATAATGCAACAAAAAAAAAAAACATAAGTAGTACAAATAATATAAGTTTAGATTTCAATAATAAATTAAAAAAATTGATAAGAACTCTGCATCGAAATATTTGGATGTTCATTAAAGCACTCCAGATATTACGATAGATGTCGATAGACGCGGCCTAATATTAATTGGCATTGGGTAATGAATAGGAAAATAACGTTTGACAACAGAATTACAATAGACCTACGTATTATTGTGGTATTATTAAATACTTACGTATTCACTCGTAATCTGTTCTCGTGTTGTTTACAAGCATAAATTGATAACACCGAGATACTGGATAAGAATTAAGAACCGTTCTTATCTTTATGAAGAACGGCTTTTTCAGTAATCAGTATTCACTATTCAGAATTCAGATCAGAAATTCAAAACGTCTGAACTATAAATTGTTCAAATTTCAGACTTACTGTAGTCACTGAACAATTATAGACCAAGATTAAATCAAACCAGAAGAGTCTCGATTCGTGTAACCTTTTATTTTTCATAGTACCTACTTTATCGTGCATTACCCACATAAGTCACTGTCTATAATATAGTCAGTACACACTACATTAACTAGACACTGTTATATGATGTTATACATTAGAATACATTACCTACATTACTAGTTTAATGGAATTAAATACAGATAAGTAGATTACTGAAAAAAACATGTCAGAAAAAGGTGAGTACAACATTCAATGGATTTGGTTTTTTAGGTACCTATTTAAAATATTTTACACGTACCTATTACAATACTTGTGTGTTTTGCAACTTTATGTGTGAAGACTAAATAATATTAAGCAGATTTTTGATATAGAACTAAGTCAATTCTTTATTATTGCTATTACAATTGTATTTAATTCATTAATTAACTGGTGTAGGTATACCCTGTATATATGCAACATGAGCATATATCTGTAAATTTAAAAATTAATTTGTACAAATAGGTACCTACCAAATATATTTAAAAAGTCGTAAACAATTTGACCATTTTACAAAGAACATCTCACATTCTACAGTTTTCAAAATATTTGATACCTAGGTAGTTAAGGTTGATTAAAATAACGCTTTTGTTATTGACTGTCGAATTGTATATTAAAACTAGGTAGGTATTTTGAAATTATATGGCCTATAGAGATCCTCAAATAACAAACTACACTATTTATTTATTAAAATTTCAATGCCGCATACATTACAGAAAATATGGAATAAGATTAAATTAAATTAAAATAGTACAGTGGAACTTAAGAGTAAGACTTTTATAGATATATATATTAATTAAATACATTATGAATATGATAAATTTATAAATATATATAACATATATATCTCAAATAATAATTTAAAGGAAACCAAGTACTAAAATAGTAAAAGACCCAGAGAGTATTGCTTACAACATATTATATAACATGAGTTAGTACATGACCATTGATATCAAACATATGGATATGGATTTCCTATCTAAACATATACTTTTTGGCTGATATAACAATAAGAGAAATCATAGTTCCCATACACACAAAAACTTCTGAGCGATAAAGAAACTAACACTTAAAAAAAAGCGTAAAAAGATGAAATAATGTTTCTGTTTACAATGGTGTCAGCTGTGTTGGCATACAGATTTGTACTCAACGATGCATCTATAAGTTTAATATAATTTGGACATGGCATACCAATATAGTAGTGTGGTTGCTATTTGTATCCAATACCATAAACCAACATAAATGCTATACAAAGATGACTGGAGTCTAGAAATCTCTCTCTTTTATATATATGTAAAGAACAATGTTTATATTTTAGTATTTTTTGTATAGTTACACATAGGTAAGTTACCTATTATTATTAAAATTTTCATTAAAAGCAAATCTTGATAAATACATTTTTAAATAAGGCTCAATAGTAGAGAGGTCCGGACTAAGAACCCACACGTCATGTCATAGTTTTTATTTTTAATGTTATCAATCAGCATTATTTATTTGTTTTAAATTACCTATAATATATTAAAACAAATTTTACATTTTCAGAGACTAAAAAAAAGGCGATATCTCAAAGGGAATATCTAAAAAGATATCTTTCTGGTGGAAAGAAGAAAAAACCAAAAACAAAAATTCCAAAGAGGTATTTTTTTTTTTATATGACCATTAGCTCTATTTCTTTTAGTATGATTTAGATGTGTACATTTCTGACTAATGGTTGTGTTAGATGTTGCATAATATAAAATTAACTTAGTTTCAATTTGTTATAACTAGAAGTTGGATGTACTTAAAACAGCTTAAATATGTATATTAATTCACATTCAAAGCTTAATATGCATACCTATGACATAATAATTAAAATAATCAAATATTCATGTGTTATTTTTCCATGTTAGATTTGATTAAACATTTTAAACTAAAAGTACTTTCATAATAAAATTTAACACAAGACTCATCTATTTTAAATGTATTGTGCCTAATTATTGAAGTTTAATATTATTATTAAAATAATTTAATTTTGTTTTAGAGTTCAGATTATTGATGATAATATTGATTGCGTTGAAAATGATTATACAAATAATATTGGATTTGATACAGTTGATGAATTTGCACCTCAAATAGTAGGTGTTATTGATGAGAGACCTAAAGATATTAAAACATTGGACATGTACAAAAATAAAAATCGGTGGAAACGAATAGGTGGCGATAGTGACACTAAAGAAGATTCAACTAAAATTAACGTTGAACAAGTCAATAATTATGTTCAACAAATAAATAAATCTACTTTAAAAGATTTAATAAAAGAGGTATATAAATCATAAATTAAAAAAATTATCACTAAATATATGTATAACAATTTTTAGAAAAATGAAGAGCCAGTAGAAAATGATATACCTATTAGACGTGACCGAAAAACTGGCAAAAAACGAGATCTCATAAGGGAAAGAGAAGAAGAAAAGAAGAAAGAGGAAATATTAAAAGAGCACAAAGCAAAATATGCTATGTGGGGAAAAGGGTAACTGAATTTGTAAATTATTCTTTATTACTAGGGCTCAGACTTAATAGAAGATAACTTAATAAGAAAATAGTTTATATAACTATTAACCGTTAGGCCAGAATTAATTATCTTAAGAAAGGTTAATTAATTTGATGTACCTTTAGATTTGCACTCTTAAAATTGCATAAATGACAAAATAAACATTTGTCATTTATATTCTTAAATTTTTAAAACATTATTTTTAACATAACTTAAATAACAAATAAATAGCTTTAATAATTATACTTGAATAAAATTCTTTATAGTGTTATAATCACACAAACACATTTATATGTATAGTAACAAATTGGAGAAAAACTATAGTATAAAACTATGAAGCATATTATAATATATAAATAATAAATGTCGTTTTTTTATACCAACTAAGTATTTCAAAAATACAATAAAATATATAATAGTAAAACCAGTGTTGGGCTAGTTACTTCACATGTTACTTAAACTAAATGTTATTGTAATTACTTTAGTTTTCAATTAGAAAAGTGTCTATGTTACCTAAATATAACAAAATCAAAACAAATTAGTTCACGTCTTGTATTTTTTAAATTTCACAGAAATAATTGTCAACTATTCATGATTTGAAAAATAATAAACAATTTACCACTTTAAACTTATAAAAATACATACTAAAATTATTAATTTATAAATATTAAAATATATTTGTGTGCTTATACATATAAAAACATTTATTTAAGAGTGGTATCTTAACTTTAGTTTGGTGTGCAAGAATATGGTGGATATGCTATTACTGACTGGATAATCCATATTTTATAATTTTAGGGTAAAACAAGTTAAGGACGCTCAGGAACAATACCAATCTGATCTTCATGAAATGCAAAAACCATTAGCAAGATATGCAGATGACCAAGACTTGGAGAATTTGTTGAAATCTAAGATCAGAGATGGAGATCCAATGCTTGAGTACATCACAAATAAACATGGAACGGGTGAAGACTCTCCTGATGGTGTGAAACATGGTAAAGTCCTAATATTTTGTTTTTTAATTTAAGGTACCATGAAATTCAATGTTCTAAAAATAATTCATGTTATTTTATATACATTTTCATACAAAAAACATTTTATATGTATATAACAAAGGAAATCTTTTGTTTTGACTTTATTTTCTTTTTTTACTTATATTAAATTGTATTAAAATCTATAAAATGTAATTTCTAATGTGTAATGCTCTAAAATATTAATACTTGGTATGACTTAAAATACCTGTGTGGTCGTGTATATACTTACAGTCCAAAGTTAATAATATTAATTTAATTTTTAAAAAATCTAAAATATTGTTTTTTTTTTTCAATAGAAGTAAGAGAGTTTCGAGGATTTTGTCCACCAAATAGGTTTGGAATTCGACCAGGATTTGCATGGGATGGTGTAGATAGATCAAATGCTTATGAACAGAAATGGCTATTGCAACAAAATTCACAGAAAGCGTTGGAAAACGAAGCATATAAATGGAGCTGTTCCGATTTGTGAAATTGTATTATGGACATTTAAAACTAATTATAATAGGCAATTATCCTATGATTGATTTGTACAGGGTGGGGCAAATCAGACAGTGCAGTTTTGATAGGCTATTAAGAAAAAACTACGCAACTTACAGAAATTATATTTATTTAATTTTTTTCATTACATTATGCCGTTTTATGTATCAAGTTTTAAAAATGACATCAGAAAGATGATGGCCGCCAGCAGCGATACATTGGTGAAGGCGATTTCTGAAATTTTCTACTGCATTTTGACACATTTCGACCGGTATAGCGCCAATTTCCTCCCTAATTCGGTCTTTGAGTTCTTCCAAGGTGTGAGGACGATGTTTAAAAACCTTTTCCTTCAGGTAGCCCCACAAGAAAAAATCACAAATGCTCAAGTCTGGTGAGCGCGCAGGCCATCTCAAATCACCCCTCAGAGAGACGAGATGTGTAGGGAACATCTGTCGCAGCTTCGTCATTGAAACTCGAGCAGTATGCGCTGTAGCCCCGTCCTGTTGGAACCAGATGTCCCCCATATTTGTTTCTTCCATTAACTCTTCCAATTGAGGTTCAAAAAAATTGTCCAACATGGAAACGTAACGTTCAGCGTTGACAGTTACGGTTTGTCCATTCTCCTCAAAAAAATAAGGCCCAATCACACCAAATTTTGAAATCGCACACCACACGGTCACTTTTGGAGAGTGAAGAGGTCTCTCATGAATTTGCCGTGGATTATTTTCTGCCCAATAGCGAAAATTTTGCTTATTCACCGCCCCACTGAGATGAAAGTGAGCCTCGTCACTACTGAAAAATGTTGACCTCGCATGGATCCGGTTCAACATTTCTTGTGAGCAATTCATGCGATTTTCATAGTCGAGTGGACTCAACTCTTGGACAATCATAATTTTGTAGGGGTTGTAGACAAATTTTTAATAAGCACACGTAATATAACGTTCAACACGATTTATTATTTATTAAACGTAGTAACATAACATTAATCAAACAATGAGCGGCACATATGCCTAACTTTGATATGGCGCACTCGTAGACGTAACACAATAGAACCGCTATGGTCGTAGGAACCATAGATACTAAATACTAGACAACTTAACAACTAGGTAACAACTAATAGGAACCTCAAAGAAGGGTATTCTTGCGCGGGTCAGTGTTGCCAACAACTCGGCTGTCCTGACATCAATACGCCCTCGTATTGACTCTCCTTAGACATAGTCTTCCAGATAGGCTGGTCGACGTTTGACTCTTTGGTTTGGTGTGTCCCCTGGCACCTCATCACGCTGTGTATCGGTCCCCTCAGCGACACTGTTGTCGGTGTGTGCGGTTTCTTCATCCGAACTGTGGAGCGTACTGTTGTTTCCCTCTTCGACGTCACCTTCATCTTCAACTAGTCGCCACTGCTTCAACTGCGATACATGAGCAGTCGTACTGAAGATGCGTCCACCATCCTTGGACACACTGGCAACTCTGTAGGTGTCGTTAGGGAGTACTTTAAGTACTTGTAAAGGACCCCTGTATTTTACCTGCAGTTTTGATGCTTCCCCAGCTATTGGTGGCGCGGACATTGCCACAACCTCTCCAGTATCGAATACCACATTGTTCACACGTTTACGGTTGTAGTACTCTGTCATGGCCTTTTGTTTCTCTCCGATTTTATCCCTTGCCTCTTGTTGGGCTGTCCTTGGGTCTTGACACGCATTACTGTTCAACCCTAAACTTTGTACCACACCGTTGGTCAATTTAGGAGTATACCCATGTAAGAGCTCATAGGGTGTCCTCTCCGTAGTCTTGTTGTATGCACAGTTCAGATACATTTCGACATCTTTGACAGCCCTGTCCCAATGAGTATGCTGATCAGTGTATATCATTAAAGTGCTTACTAACGTTCGATTCACCCTCTCCACCTGCCCGTTCGCTTGCGGGTGTCTGGAAGAGTTCAATGTATGTTTAATTGAATGAATCTGACAAAACTTCTCAAAACTTTTCGATGTGAAGCCGGTACCTCGATCTGAAATAATTCGGTCTGGAGCACCTCGTACCTTTATTAACTCTGATAGGTTCTTAATGACCTCTTGTGTCGTTGTACTCTTGGTCGGATACAAATGCACATACTTGGTCAAGTTGTCAATCACCACAAGGATATACTTGTTCTTTTTTGTTGTAGTCTCAAATGGTCCCACATGATCTATATGTACTACTGCAAAGGGGCGAGCCCCAGGCGGTATAGGATGCAAAAACCCTGGTTTCTTGCCGCCTGGCTTCTTGCACACTAAGCAGTCTATACACATCCTGATGTGTTGCTTAACGTACCTCCTCATGTTTGCAAACCAGTAGTCCTTCTGCAACTTCTGAATTGTGCGGTCAACCGCGAAGTGCCCTGACAAATCATGAGCAGCAATCACCAGTCCCTTCCGCATAGATTTTGGTACAACGAACAGATCTCTTCCCTTCACTGTACGATACAGTATTCCACTCAGCAACTTGAACCCGCTGACTAACCCGTTTTCCCCTTTGTTCCGTTCTCTCTCATCCATCATCAAAATTCTAATGATTTCGCGAGTGGGCGCATCACCTTGTTGCATATATAGTACTCTCTCTGACAAAGTGATTAGTGTGAAGGCTTGGGGGTAAGCATCATGCTCTTGACCCTCTGGAGTGCCTGCCTCTTCCACCGGCGCTCTGCTTAGAGCGTCTACATGGCTCATACGTGGACCAGGCCGGTATCTTACTTCAAAATCAAATTCCTGTAACCGGTCAAACCATCGGGCGATCTGATGTTTTGTGGTTTTATATTCGTTCAAGTAAATCAACGCTTGACAGTCAGTCAAAATCGTGAACCTTCGGCCCAATAAAAACGCGCGTAGCCTTTCCAGTGTCCACACGATTGCCATCAACTCCAAACGACTCGAGTGATAGTGGCGCTCTACCGGAGTAGTCTTCTTACTCACACAGTAGACTAAGTGTAACTTCTTATCGGTGTCCCCTTGAAGTAACATACCCGCCAACCCATCGGCACAAGCGTCGGTATGCACTTCGGTAATCGGTGAATCTTGGTTGAACATTTTCAATATGGGTTTACTGGTCAACAGACGTTTCAGTTCATTGAACGCTCTGTCCTGTTCCTCTGACCATAGGAAAGGTTCATCTTTCCTTGTTAGACGAGTTAACGGTTCTGCTTGGTGAGCATACTTGTATATAAACCGTCTAAAGAAACCGGCCAGTCCAAGGAAGCGTCGTAGGTCATGCACATTTGACGGTTGAGCAAAATCCCCAATGGCGTTTGCTTTCTTTCCCGGACTGACTGTCCCCACAGATACTTTGAACCCAAGAAACTCTAACTCAGTTTTCCCGAAATTGCACTTGCTTGGTTTTAGTGTCAGCTTGGCACCCCTGAGCGCCTCAAACACCAACCTGAGTTTCCCAAGCAGATCCTTCCAGTTCGCAGCCGGGATGATCATATCATCTAAGTAGTACCTTAGTACACCGTTACCTTTTAAGTCATGGAAAACCTTTTGCATTAACTTCCAGAACACAGCAGGAGCGTTCTTCAAACCAAACGGTAATCTTTCGAATTGTGCTGTCTCATCTGGAGTAATGAACGCTGTTTTTTGTTTCGCATCTTCACTTAACGGTATTTGCAGGTATCCGTTTGATAAATCCAACGTGGCAAACATTTTACCATGAGAAAGTGCACTAAGTTCTTCATCTATGTTTGGCATTGGATAAGGTAAACCAACTAACTGCTTATTCAACCTACGGTAATCAACACACAAACGACGGTCCCCTGTACTTTTGCTGACCAACAGTACTGGACTGGCATATGGAGACTGTGTTTCAGTGATTATGCCACTCTCTTTCCACTCCTTCATTATTGTTGATATACACTGACGGTCATAAGCTGACGTTTTATACGGATAACACATAAATGGTACACTATTTGCGTTTTCGGTCAGATCCACGCTAATCAAATTAGTACAACCGAGTTCCTTTAGATTTTTAGCAAAGACATCCCTGTACTCATTGATCAACAGCATTAACTCTTCCCGTCCTTCTGGGCCTATGCTGTCATCAATATGTACCTCACTTGCCGCAATTGGTTCCTGCTCATGCACAGTAGTAGATTGGATACATTCTTCACGATTACCAGCCGTCTCTTCAGTAACCTGGTTTGTATGCCAACCTAATAGTGCGCACTGAGAATCACCAACCAGACACATATTCATTTTGCTTATGTCCAAACCTTCCTCTTGATTGGGTAGTTCCCTCATGAGCTGCGGATCTGCTGTGGTAGGCACAATAACAAGCTCGTTACTGCCCTTATAATAACTCACTGAGGGCAAGTCCAACCAGTCACGTCCGACAAGCATGTCTGTAGGTATGGACTTGTCTGGGACCACCAGAACCAGGTGATCTTTTGTTTCAACTTCCCCAATCCTAATGGTAGCCACTGCTTGTCCTACAGTGGTTGTTCCCGGTGTATGTATGTCACCGACCACGAACAATGGCTGTACCGCTGGTTCCCATCTGATCCCGCTCTGCTCTGCTGAGCTGATACGGATGAGGCATACCGAACAGCCGGTATCAATGAGTCCCTGTAACTTATTACCATTAACAAAAATTGTTTTAACATAAGAACTAAGTGATGATACTTTCCCCAGCGTTTGGACTTGATGTACCCGAGGAATTTCTTCAGTCTCCGCAGTGCATTTTCCCCGTGTATGTCCATCAGCTCCGCAGTTCGAACATTTTAAAGGTCTTTTGGGCTTCGGACAATCGTGGCTTATGTGTCCATAACCATTACAATTGAAACACTTTGGTCCAACATTATTAGACATTTTAACTTTACCCAACTGTGGTTGAAGCGTATTGGGTTTGTTTCCCACACTCGGCGCTTCGGCTTTGTCCGGTTTCTTTACTCCTGTACCGGCGTTTTGTTTCACCGGTTGCAACCCAGTCGGTCCAAAATGTACACTGCGGCGATCCGATAGTCGCTGCCAGTCCAACATATCACCTATTAGCTCCTCTTCACATGTGTGTACTCTAGCCAGTGCGTACATTGCCAGCTCACGAGCAAACACGCCTTCTAGCACATGATCTCGAGTATCCGAGAACGTCAGTTGAAGGTCTCGGCACAATCTTATTTTGTCCATGACATAGTCCATTAGATGTTCATTTTTCATCTGGTACCGTCCTTTCAACGCGTCCCACTTATCCGACGTCCGTAATTCCCGTATGAATATTCTTTTGAATTGAGTTTCGAAAGCACTCCAATTATCAAACTCCCGTCCGACATACCAGTTTAGCGCTGCTCCAGCCAAAAGTGAACGCACATATTGAATCCGATAATTGAAGGGCCATCCGTTCAGATCAGCGATGCCTCTTATTGTGTCGAGCCACAAACTCGCCTCTTGAGTCGACTCCTTTCCGTTGAAAACACTCACGGAGTGGTTCAGATTAGGAAACACTCGAAAATCTGCTACGGGAGTCGCTGGCGCACTAACCTGTTCACGACCCACCAATAGTTGAATTTGTTCACGCAACTGCGTTACCTGACTGAACAATTCAACGTACGTCGGTGCTTGACATACGTTTGGGACGTTACCGTTTTCGTTACTCATTGTTGGTTATGATAAGAACGTATTTGTTTACTAACACGAGTATGATAACTTTACCATTGATGATAAGAAGATCACTAAAACCAAGCAGCAATACACATACCTTGGTACTTCGCGTAGTATAACCTCACTTTTTCCGGCGTCGATACAACACGAAACACGACAACGTGACCAGCATGAACGCATTCAGTACTTATACCTCTTCTTTCGTTCCAATCCCACTTCTGATTTGTAGACAAATTTTTAATAAGCACACGTAATATAACGTTCAACACGATTTATTATTTATTAAACGTAGTAACATAACATTAATCAAACAATGAGCGGCACATATGCCTAACTTTGATATGGCGCACTCGTAGACGTAACACAACAGAACCGCTATGGTCGTAGGAACCATAGATACTAAATACTAGACAACTTAACAACTAGGTAACAACTAATAGGAACCTCAAAGAAGGGTATTCTTGCGCGGGTCAGTGTTGCCAACAAACATGAATTATGAAACACGACACAATATGATGTTAATATCTGGTAATTGTTAACAGCTTTTAATTTTTGAAAAAACACAATTTAACTTACCTAAAAATTGCAGTTGCTCATCACCATTTTCAAATTTTATTGATTAAATTAGAAAAATTATATTATTACATCACAATAAATATATTAAAATGCCGCAGCTGCAATAATTGTGAAAAAGCAATAAAAAAGTATTTATACGAAAAAATCCGAACAAAACAAAATAAAGTATATAATTGGTTTATTTGGAATCGGAATAACATGAAACTAATTTATGTATGCAAATAAGATTTTTATTTCATATATAAAATCTAAGCCCTGGTTATTCCTAATTTGCAAACGTGACCATTAACTAATTAAAAAGTGATATAACTAGTTAGTTAATTTTCTTATCAACTTATGAACTTAACTGGTTTATTTGACAGTTAAAATAAATTAATATTCCTCAGTTTATTTAAAAACAATCCATAAAGTTAAACATTTTTGTAATTTTTCGTTTTTATGGTTTTATACGTAAATTTTAATAAATACAAAAATAAAAACAATCCAATACTATAATAATACAAACATTTATTTATTATTTTTCTCGATAAATAAATTCTTTAAATAGGTAGATATATTTTTGTAGATTAGATAGTACTGTAACTTTTTAATAATTAATACTTCAAAACAAGCCGATGAGGTTGTGTCCAGAATATTGTTCTCTATAAATCGCATAATAGGAATATTTGCTCTAAAACCACTTTTTAATGATGTTTCTTTTAGGTTTGGTTTTTTGTTAACATATTTTTACCGCTGATAATGATTGGTGTAGCGTCCTCTTAAGAGGGCTCAAGCGTATCATATTTAAAGGAGTAATATTTAGGCAATTCACGTGATATGAACATTTGGGTTATGTGTATGTGTGAGTTGTGAAAAAACACAAGTGTTTGTTTTCGAGAATCGCTAAGATGCCGTGTTGGGCAATCGCCGCCTGATGCAACTCTCTCACGTGCATGCACATGTTAATGATTATATTAAATTCAATATATTCTTGTTTGCATAACTACAAAAACTACTAAAAGAGGTAGGAATTAATTTATTAATTAAAAAAAATACTTATTAATGTTTGATTTTAATTTCGAAAAAATGGTTGAATTTATAATCTTCTAGACTATGCTGTTTACTAATCACTTTTTTGGTTTAAAATCAGATGGGCCCAAAATAAATGAATTTTGATTTGATTTTAAATAATGATTAACGAATTCAACGAATACTAAAATGTATACGTAATTATTAATATGGCGTTAGAAATTAAAATATTGAAAAACAATGTAGGTATGTATTATATATGTATAATGTACATCTACTTAGCATAATTTATATTACAACCATCACATACATTAATTAAAACATTATAATGATAATGGTAAGTTATTTTACCTACATTGATGCATGTTGAAAATAGCCATAACACTTTAAAATTAAAATTTTTAATAGTTAGATAAAATTCATATTATAATATGATAATAAATAAATACAAATTGCGTCATTTTTAAATCACATACCGTGTATTTTTTTTTTTAATACATGGTATACATATTACATAGGGTATACAAAGTATACACTTGTGTATTTGCACTATTTTTAGTTTAAACTGCTATTTGATATACCTACAAAAATCAATAAATGAGACGTATTGGTACAGCTTATATATTTAATAATCATGCAAGTTAAAATAGATTCATACAATTAGTCCAGTCATTTAAGCTTCAAAATTGCTGTTTTGAGGAATTAAATCGGAAAGTTTTGAAACTTTGCAAAAATTTTCGTTATAGGCTCCTGATTAACCAAAAAAAAGTCGCCATCCCTCCGAGGTCCGGAAGTGTCCGCCATCTTGGATTTTATGTGCGATATTTCAGTTTTTTTAAATTATCTATGAAAATACTAATTTTATCTCGAAAATACCTCTATACAAAAATGTAGCTGACAAAATTTTGAACAAATATGATTTCATTATTTTTTTGTAGCTTAAATAGGTTAAGATCAAAATGTATCCATGTATTATAATATCAGACGCGGCGAGCTATAATACTATGTATTATAGGCGGCAAGTTGGCGACGCGCAGCGCCGCGCGCCGCACTCGTGTCCACTAGAAAACGCAATATTTACGGTTTTTTACATAGAGTTATGTGGCAATTAAATTTAACTTTTAGTCAAATTTTTCAATTGTATTTGACCTATATAACAAAACATTTTGGGACCAATGCAGTTATAGTTTTTGACGGCTACGATAAAAGCTCGACAAGTACAAAAAATGTGGAACGTAGTCGACGCGTAAAAAATACTTCGGGGGACATTTTATTTGATAAAGATATGGTTCTAACTGTTGCACAAACATCATTCTTATCAAACATAAGAAATAAAAGTAGATTGATACAAATGTTGTCTTCATATTTGATAGGTGAAGGTTATATTATTAAACAAGCTAATGACGATGCTGACACTGTAATTGTAAATGAAGCAATAGAGAGAGCACAAAATCAATCTGTTGTTGTAGTTGGTCAAGACATCGACTTACTGGTTTTATTAATAGCTCTTACACCGGTAGAAAATCAGATCATATTTTTAAAACCAGGAAATGGAGGAAATGAAAAAAAAATGTATTCAATTCAAGATATTCAAAAGGTTTATGATATAAAAAGGTCAATTTTATTTTTACACGCTATTAGTGGATGTGATACTGTTTCATGCTTCTATAATATTGGAAAATTAAAACATTTCAAACTTCTCAACCAATATCCAGAACTTCATGAAATAGTAAATGTATTTAACTGCCCGAACTCTACACCTGAAAACATTTTAAAAGCCGGGGAAAGATACATATTAAAATTATATGGTGCCCCTTCAAGTCAAACAAATATAAATGAATATAGATATTTATTATTCACCCGAAAAACAGCTAGAAATAAATTCAAATTGGCAAGCTTACCCCCATCAAAAGAGGCTTTAAAACAACATTTATATCGAACATATCACCAGGTTCAAATGTGGTACGGAGAAGAAAAAAATTCGAAAGATTGGGGATGGAAAACAACCAGGAATGGACTGCAACCAATATTTTCATGCAACGAACCAGCGCCAAAATGCATTTTAGAAAAAATTACATGTGCGTGCATAAAAAATTGTGGAGCAGCATGTGGCTGCAGAAAACAAGGTTTGAAGTGTTCTGCTGCATGCAAAACATGTTCTGGCCATTCATGTTTAAATTGTGAACAACAAAGTATTGAAGAAGAATCCGATGATGAAAATGATGACGAGGATGAAGTTATATTATATGGTCCATTATCCAAACGAAAAAAATAATTCATTAATTGTATTATATTATAAATAATGAATTAGAACAATA